>JBCAUA010549010.1:0-10366 GCA_038406235.1 Peronia verruculata | reverse complement strand
CCCCCCCCCCCCCCCCCCCCCCCCCCCCCACAACAAGCCAAGAAAAAAAGAAAAAGAAAAAAAAATAAAGGAGTAAAAGAAAAGAAAGCGAAAGAAATGAAAGACTGAGGAAATAATGAAGAAACAGATAGTGTGAAAGAAAAGAGAGAAAAAAAAAAAACAGAAAAAAAAAAGAAATAGTGCTCATGAACATGATATAGACCTAGCCTAGGAAAGTTCATAACTTAGGCAAGAGCAATCAATAGTACCTGACGTCTCTCGTTCTCATAATCTTGCATCCTTTTACAACCCTCTTTTAGACAAAAAATGTGTATGGCTGGTCATGTTCGTTGGCATTAACAGTCTCATTGTCCCCAGGCACGAACAAGTATCCATATGCATCCGTGTGTGTGTCTGTCTGTCTCTCTGTCTGTCTGTGATATTCTGACAGGCTCATAGCCCAAACATAATATATGTCTGTGTATATATGTGTGTTCACGTGTGACTGTGAGTCCTTTATTGATGGCAATTACCTGTGGTACAATAATGTCTTTATTGCGATCGGGTCAATACGAGGTTGAAAAGCTGATTACTGTCGCAGTTTCCCGTGTCAAAATGTGACAATTCTTGCGTAACAACCTGCATATTGTAATGTTAGCTAGGGTGGAGTTACTTTTTCCTTCTTGCTTCATCTTGTTTTTCGCTGCTAAGGCTTGCAGTTTCACACCACCGACGTCGTGTCATTTCGTCTAAACATAAATGATCGAATTCAAGGAAAATCCCATTTAATTCCTAGTAATGATATTTAAGCTGTTAAACAGAATCCATACCTCGAGTGCAGAATGCTTCAGACTTAGCAGTATTTTCAAATAGTGTCAATTAATTAATTCAGTGAGTGACAAACGACTATGGAGAGAAAGAATAATTACGGAGATATCTTCACAGATATGCTATGTTCTTCTCTGTGCACTTTTTTCATAGTGCCTTGACATGTTGGTCCTTTAGATAATAGATCTCACGTCCACCTAAGTACGTTTCGTATTAAGTTATCGAGTGTTTTCGACAACTTTTAAAATCTTAGGTAGCCTTTTACTGCATGATGTAACTTCGTGTTGGAATTGCTACAGATACCTTAAAACGATCCAGAAATTTTCGAGAAGTGCTACAACATCATACCTTTTATTCCTTCACCTGAATAACTGTAGTATTAAAAATATTTGTCGAACCAAGAGCAGTTTCAATACAAAAGACACTATGAAAAGTAGAAATATTAGAAAAATTTGATTCAGGATACATATAATAAAATGAGTTTAGAAAGAGGAAGTCAAAAACTGAATGTTACTGGAGAAAACAGAGCGAGTTCTTAAACCAATTTCGCCAGCTCAAATTTGCAGAGAAACTTTACCTCACGGCCATTACACAACTAGTTCTCGTTACACTTGTATCTCGCTACTCCTCGCAGAAAAATGACAGAGATACCAAACTCACCACACAGAATTCTAATCAGAAAATTAGAGCATTACCAAATGCTCTGCACGCCGAGTGTACCGCTGCGAGATATACGGTAAATTTGATTTTCTGCGAGACATTTTCCGGAGGGTTTTAAAAGATCCGATTGTGCCAGCTGCATACATAATCACACCACTACTGCTGTTTCCAGAGTGGAAACCAAACCAGCAATGTTCATAACGTGAAAGACAACGAGCCGAAAAGACGTCTTCAGACGCAGTACCTGTCTGTAGATGTATATCACCATCTCCATAATCCTGAGCGAGCAGCACAGTGTTGTTGCTCTTCATAGATTACAAACACTATCTTATACTAGGCATACTTGTATGTTTGTTTTTTCACGATAATTACAGCTGTTCGCCACTTTTTAGTTCCAACAGCATACACAACGAGACTCAACGAAAAAATAATGGTGTCGTTTTCTTGGAATCGGACTTTAAAAACACCGCCTTGATGCTATGTGTGTCCACATCGAATCATTTCTCAAACTCTCCTCTAAATCACATCGACAGTTCGGAAAATGTCGTAATTATTTAGGGATTTATGAGATGTTTTATTGAAAATTGAAAGTTGACTCGAAAATTTGGCAGAGACCATCATAATCAAGTTATAGATTTCTGTGTTATTTGTTTTTCTTGAATTGTTTTGCTGGTTGCCGGCCTGACAGTTCTATTATATTTTTATAAAATGAGATGCTTTATCAAAAATACCTTACATACATGAAGTAACGTCTTCATAACCATTCCGATTTTTGTTACTGCATGTATTGTTTTCTTAAATACGACGGTATGATGAGTACTTTTGAGAATGTTTGTGGACAGCTGACTGCCTGATGTAAGTGGCTTTATTATTTCCATCTTTCTGCATTTTTTAAAAAAAAAAGGGGGGGGGACACAATTTGTTATCAAACGTATTATTCTCTTGGAAAATGTTTCTCTGTTCCGAGTCCTGTACTTTGTATAAACAGAACAGCATAAAGGTGAAGCACTTAATAGGATTAGCTGGCATGATATTGCTACAGTAATAATTCTTGGCGGGCGTGGGCGTGGGTGTAAGGGAATCCTTGCTGATTCGAATACTTTTCCGACTCTTCTCAGATAAAATACAGATTGCATAAAACTACAAAACCTGTTAAGGACGAACACTATACACTATGCTGTCATGTCACATGACATTCAAAATTCGAATAGACAATAGTAATTTCAGGAGAACACTTCTTTCTTTATAGTGCTACCAACATGTTCTACCCACGTTTGTGAAATGGATAGTTTCAGTGGAACATTAAAACAAAAGTGAACAACGCGTTCATCCCAGGCTTGCAATGAAGGCTTCTTTTTAACGACAGTTTTCGTGGGCTAAATGGGAAATGATCGAACACAGAAATATATAAACAAAACAAACATACCAAGAACCAAAGGAACAAACACACGCTTTTGTTCTATCTTTGAATAACGTACCACGTTTGACCAAGACCAATTAATGAATTGAAGTCGTTACAGAGTGCACAGGACAAACAGGAGTGAAACAAATTGTGCACTTGCTTTGAAAATCTCCGGCTGATACTGTTTGGTTGACGCTTGTCAAACGTTGCATAATTTTCTCGATGCAACTCAAAGGCTTAATTAATCAACGCCGCTCTGACTCAATCAGCATGAGACCATCCACACAGATTGTAAACACAGTTTCCAAAGTCAATATTTATAATGTAATTCTGGCCAACAGACATCTTCAACAAACCATTAGACATCACAACCGACACCAATGTCAAGAATAGGCTACAACAACAACTGCAACAATATCATCATCATCATCATCATAAAAAAAAACAAAAAAAAAAAAAACTTTAATATCAACAATGACACTGATTATGACCACGAGAAACTGAAATTATAAACACCGCTGGCAAAAGCGAGCCAGCCTGTAAATCTACGTCTAGACTATACTTATAATTCTTATAGATTCCAATTGGAAAGATGTCACAATTCTGGATAATACACTGCACAGAGGGTACCTAGCGGTTGGGCCGTCGGACTCGGGATGTAAAGTTCCGGGTTCAAATCCTGACTGGTCCCGACATTTTGTTCTTGGGAAAGACAATCTGCACATATTTCCTGACTCCACCCAGGTTTGAATGGGTGCCCGACTGTGGACAGTGATTGATATTGTTGGACTGATAATGATTTGAGCGTCTAATAGGCAGTCGCCTTGTATGCTTCCCAGGAAGCTGAGAATGTTCATGAATGTCATCGTTGGCTCTGTCTACGGACTGATACATTGTAAATCGCTTAGAACCTGTACGTACGGGGATACCCGCTATTTAAATACTCTATTATTATTACTTATGTGATTGTTTTAATGGTGGCTTTTATGTAAGGAAAACCCGAACTCCATCCTACTTCTTATAATTTTTCCAAAAGCAGATAAAATATTATTGGTACATGGTGTCTGTAGGAACTGAAGTTCTTAAGATCTAGTTTCTTGTGATATCTAACATGGAAATCTTCCCTAATGATTACGTGTAGTTGCTTGTTTTCCTTAAGCCTTTCAATCCTGGGAAAGTAGGATTATCTCGGCCTTTTTAAAAGGTTGCCAATTTTTGCTAAGAAATGTTGTGGGTAGAAATTTGGAATTTGGAAATTCTGTCTGCCCCCACAGCGGCACTCAGGCCTACTCTTTCATCGATTTTAAATTGCTAAGGGTTCTTTAACGTGCATAACGTACACACGGGACCTCTGAAACATATTTGCCTTTATCCGAGAAGGCCAGATGCCTGTTTCCCTACCCACAGGAAGCCAGGGGACCATTGAGTCAGTGAAAAAATGCGGGTTTTTGATCTTCGTGTCCTGTCATCCCCCGATGCAGAACCCGCGAGTCGATCCCGGCCTGTTTTCTCCACGAGCAGACGTCATACCCATTGAGCCACTAAAAGAAGGATTATCTATGGTTATGGTTTTTATAAACTTTTCAACCTCCTGTAGTGGTGATAACACTACTGGGTTATGTGTTCATAAAGGATTATCTAATTCTCGGCTTCCCTCATATATACTGTTCTTCCCCCCCCCCCCTCCTCCCCCAGTTTTCCAGATATGGCCTTTTGTCTACAGCGAACCGTCTCATTCATGATATCAATCAAGTCTCATAACTCAGTCTAGTATGCTCCTCTATAACGGTTGGTGGGCGCGGGGGGAAGAGACAAAGAGAGAAGCCTTTATTCAGGATGGTTATCTCGGTGAAAGACAGAGCATTGGAGGCCTCGAGGACATAATTACAGTAACTTCCTTTGCCCAAACGTCTTTCCCGAATCAGTTTTTGTGATTTCTTTTTGAAATATCATTTATAAGTAGGAGAGAGAGAGAGAGAGACAGACAGACAGACAGACAGACAGACAGACAGAGAATGAGGTGATGTAATGGGTTGTCTTTTTAAGTTTTGTTTTGTAATTAGCATTGTACAAAAGTTATACTCGGATGGATGAGGAAGAAGTAACCTGTTCTGAAGTTCAGCGTTTTGTCACCGCATTTTGCACAGTGGTAAATTTTAAGGCGCCGTCTATTTGGGCCAGCTGGCCCAGCTGGACCCTGGAGTCTGTTTGGCCTATTGATGCACCACTTTCTCTCTGTCTGTGCGTAAGAAAGTTTATTTTATCCAATTAGTTATGTATTGTGTCGGAGTGGAGAATACACCCCCCCCCCCCCACAACTGCGAACAGACGCTCCTATATGCGAGCCAACTCAAAATTGTTTCGCCTTTACTATGTGGTGGTGCAGCTTTTTTTTTTTGCCTATGCTTCCGATACTAGGTCCAGATAGACACTCCGTATTTTTAATCAAACGTAGCAATACTATGTCCAATAAATCTAAACGTATTCATTTCACTGGCTGAATGGGAACAACAGTTAACATCTACTCTTAAGGATTGATACGGATTCTTAGGGTGACTCAGCACTCAGTATATTTATATACCATACAAGTCGTGCGTGAGGACGGTATCCTGTTGGAATTGGCCATTTGTGTGTGTGTGTGTGTGTGTGTGTGTGAGTGAGTGAGTGAGTGAGTGAGTGAGTGAGTGAGTGAATGAGTGAGTGAGTGAATGAGTGAATGACTATGGAGGACAGCATGGGTTTGTTCACCAACGACGGGGAAAAAGGTATTTGAATCAAATTTTGTTATGTGGTCATCTTTTGGCGAAAATAGGCTATTTCCACCCCTCCTCCCTCCCAAACTAGTGTATTCTGATGATTTATGTTTATTTATTTATTCACTCTTTCTTTCCTTCTTTCTTTCTCTCTTTCTTTCTTATACATTTATTTGTTTGTTTGTTTGCCTATGTATTCATTTGTTCATTTATTCATTTATTTACTTGCACTTTGGTTGGTTTATTTATTTATTTATTTATTCGTTTCATTTTTTTTCATTTCTTTAATCCTTTTTATCACACCTCTAATTTACTGCCATGCCCATCTTGAATAGCCTCACTGAAATAGAAAGTGCAGGAAACAAACACTGAGTGACATATTAGTCAGGGTCAGCATAGTCATCATCTAAGAATAGCGGGCGGCCACAACAAGTTGTCTTGAGCCCAGAGATCCGGGGTGACCCATTTCATGCCACAGCGACCCATGCGTAAGTGCCGGGCGTGAATTACGGAGCAGAATACGATCCGCTTCATTCAAAATGATTTATTGTTCTGAGAAGACAGTCTTGTGAATGATCCGTATACGGAGAGAGAGAGTGAAGGATTTCATAGTTATTCACAAACTTTGGATATTACAACCGTGTGTTTTGTGTTTGGTACTAAGTATCAGCTTGTTTTTGTTTATCATCTCAATAGAAGTGAACAAGATTTACCTCGTGTGAACCATATAATAATATTTTAGTATAGCCTAATTATTATTTGTTAAACTTTGAGAGAACAAAAGTAAGTAAACCATGAACTAAGAAACTTATTCATTTGAAAAGAATGTCTGAATATTTCCTCCTGCTGTAGGTTATGGTACAGGTTTTCAACTTATTTAGTGGTGATGATATTAACAATAATAATATTATAATAGCAGTAAGATGAGACAAGATAAACCTATTTGTCTTCCCAGGGAATTTCTTTTACACTATTGATGAGAGACAATACTGTAATATTCACTTCACGAATATCATTACAAAAGACACATTCAAGGGGCAATGCCTGAGCTTGATAACAGCCATAATGATAGTAACATGTGTTAACAAATAAGGAAGAATAAGACCTTTGAAACGTTGGCATCGTTCAAGAGATTCGCAGAGAAAAGGAGCGTACCACGAGGACAGGACCAGGTCTCGCCCTTCGTTGGTTTCCATCCGCTATGTTCTGCCTTCTGTCCAGCTCTCTTTCCTCTCGGTTTCTATAGTATAATATACTTGATCAGCCTTTTCGACGTGTAAACGTACTTTACTGTGTTTGGCACACTTATAGCTGGGGCTGTGCTGATAACAAAAACAAACAAACAAACAAACAAACAAACAAACTTTCATTTCACGCCTTTCAACCTCTTGCGTGTGGTTTCTTGTTGGTTTCATTTGACTATAATGATATATAAGTTCACAAGCAAGTACATTCTAATTGGGTTAATTATACAAAGTATCATAGATGTGTTGATCATCTAGTTACTGTTATCTTTGCAATCACTGTCGAGAGTGATTCAGTACAGAGGTACCCCAGATAGGATCTGGGACGCAGTTTCCCTTCCGGGTATCCTTCTGGTTTGAAATGTTCCCGTGCTGACCCTTTGAGGCTTTGATAAACCTGAAGGATTTCTGTCGTTCAGGCTGCGTCATTGTATTGATGAAATCGCACGGCGTCCCCGTCGCCGGATTTTACCGAAACGAACTCCAGGAAAAAGAAAAACTGATTGGCCCCCTAGCACTCCCGTATCTTTTCGTTTCCTTGCCTGCCAGGAGAACGGTACAGTCAGCTAGGCGTGGGATAGTCATTCAAGCATAGACCATTAGTCGCTTTGCGTATTCTGCGTGTGTAGCACGTATATTATAATGTTGTGAATAGCAGGTGCTGTCATCGCTTTGTATATGTTTTGAAATAGTAGACTATAGTGTGCACGTATGCCAGGGATGTCAAATTTCCTACTTTAGTTGGATTTCCTACTTTTTGACTGTCAGTAATTTCTCTTTTGGCCCCAAATCTGGTGTTATTTTACCATTAACGTACCAAGTTTTACATGTTGCTAGAGAGTGTGCCAGGAACGTTTCCTACTTTTTTCATATAGACAGATTGACATATCAGGTATGCATTTGGAAGAGGAAAGTAGTAAACCAAGAGCGCGAATATCAATAATTATTATTATTATTTTTTTTTAGAGTGATGTTTTGCCATCTTTTGCCAACTTTGTGACTATAATTAGTGCAGTCTGGTGAGAACTGAAAACTTTCTATGGGAAACCATAATGTTAAACATGTGACCCCAGATGGAATTACTTGTGTAGCAGGTAAGAAATTAGAACGTGTTCTCATGCCATAGATATATACGAATGTTTTAACGTAGTGACTATCTGGGCCTACTATTGCAATGAGGAAGCATAGGAAAAAAAGTTGTACTACATAGTAAAGTCAAAACATTTTTGTATTGGCTCGCACATGGAAGCGTCTGTTTGCAGTTTTTAAAGGGGGTGCTGGGGGAGGCAGCCACGGACAGAGAGAAAGAGCTACATCAATAGGCCCAAATAGACGGGGCTATATTTAAACATCAGCCAGCAACAGTGTTATCTATTTATTTATTTACTTACTTATTTATTTGTTTCTCTCTATTTTTGTTTGTTTCTTTGTTTCTCTCTCTCTCCCCTCCCCTCTCTGTCCTTGACTCATTTTCCTCCTTGTTTGTTCCCATGTGTTTTGATTTAGAACTTATTTTTCATCCTTCTTTTTTTTTTCCTTCTCACTCCAGTTTTCATTCGCTCAGAAACCGCCATTCAATTTAAACCCCTGATGTATTTTAGATAGCCTAGTTGTTTGCATTAAGTGGCTTTTAGAATGAAAAAAAAAACAACAAAAAAACATCATCAACGGAGATTCAGCTCCCCGGGGCCACACTACCTTTCACTTTTTAATAATATAGAACTAGATCTACGTGTACTTATTGTAGTAATACATGTTATATATCAATCAACCCAGTACACCCGCGGGGTTTATAAGTAGGTTCTCTGCTCCCACCTGCAGGCGATGTGAGCCGGCCATCGGTGGGGTGTCTCCCATGGAGTGCCATCCTCGACGTTCTAGGGGTGACATCTCTTCTCTCTCTCTCTCTCTCCTTGCTCCTGTCTTCTGTCCGGCTCTCTTTCCTCTCTTCTTCTTGACGTGTAAACGTATCTTACCGTGTTTGGCACAATATAGCCGTAATCGTGCTGTTGGGTCGTTAAACCCCAACACAAACAAACATACAAAATAAATTTTTGTGTACTGTAAAGGGCATGATAAGCCTAGTCAACCATCTACCACTGATAAAAGCCATCAGTTTAACCAGAAAAAGACACAGTCAGCTAAACACGAGAGAAAAACAAAACTGGCTGTAAAGGGGTTAACACTATCCTTTCCATTCTAAAAGCGGTCGCTGGCCTCGGGAAAGCCAAAGTCAAGATGACCTGTGCCGAGACACAAGATCAGGAGAGTCTGACACTTTCAAGGCCGAATCGATTGGGGATGATTTAAGTGCACGCAGACCCGGGACGTTGTGGGAACAGGTGGGGAATTAGGCAGACCTTTTATTTTGCTCTTGGTGTCTCCTAGAGCAGTACCCATGACTTTCATGGGAGATTACGTAAATATTAGTCAAACCAACATCGCCTTGAGACTTAAAGTGTATGTCCAGAGTGCGCAGCTGGATGTTGGCATTTTGACTGATTAATCTGAATATTACTCAAAGAAAACGCGTCATAGGCTACTATCGAATGTCCAATACAGACCGAACACTCTCGTGAGTTTACGAGATTCAATTATTATCGCTTTTGTAGAAAATTGTCAAGGCATAGTAAGCTTATTTAGGGTTTATTAATCTAAAAGTGGAAAGACAGATCTGTAAGCATCAGTGTTGTGTGAATTTCATGCGGATACATTCAGTAGCCATTTCGCCCATACGCCTTCTATGGGTTTTTTTGCAGGGTTAGAGTATAGATGTATGTGTATGTCAAGAGAAGATGGTGGGGAGGGGGGAGGGGGCATAATAAATGCTTACTTTAGTGTGTAGTCCTTTAAATGTACTACACCCATCTTACTTTTCTCTTTTTATCTTTTTCTTTCTAACTTTCTCTCTCTCTCTCTTTCTCTCTCTCTCTCTCGTTCTTTGTCTATTTGCACTGTTTCTCTTTCTCTCTGAGATCATTCTATATTCTGGTTCATTCTCTCTTTCGCTCTCAATTTCCTTTCCCCCACTTTCTTTCTCTCTCTCTCTCTCTCTCTCTTTCTTTCTTTCTTTCACACACACACACACACACACACACAGAGATTCTCCCCTAAAACATTATTCCATCTCTTTCTCTCTTTTCGCTTAGACAGACGGATGGGTAGATGGACAAATACAAAGACAGACAGGCAGACAGACAGACAAACAGGTAGGCAAACAGACAGATAGATGAACGGACTGACAAACAAACGTCCAAACAGACAGACAAGCAGACAAAGAGAAGAAAGAAAGTTAAGATCAAAACAAGAACAGTAAGGGACCCACGACTGACCAAAACAGCCTTTTTTTGTTAAACCACTTTTGCCAGTCATAAAGAGGGGTCTTTGTTCCACTAATCGTATGGGATAGTATCTATCTATCTATCTGTCTGTCTGTCTGTCTGTCTGTCTGTCTGTCTGTCTGTCTGTCTGTCCGTCTGTCTGTCTGTCTGTCTGTCTGT
>JBCAUA010548899.1:0-16593 GCA_038406235.1 Peronia verruculata | reverse complement strand
AGCGGGCTCTCTGCTCCAGTTTGCAGGCAGTGAAAGCCCGCCGTCGGTGGGATCTCCCTCATAGACTGCCTTTCTCAACGTTCTAGGGGTGGCATTTTCTCTCTCCTTGCTCCTGTTTTCTATCCTGCTATCTTTCCTCTCTTCGCCTATATACTTGATCAACTTTTGACATGTAAAAGTATCTTACCATGTTTGGCCCAGATAGCCGTAATTGTGCTGATATGCCGTCAAACCCCGAAACAAACAATCCGTCAGCTCTCTCTCCTCTTTAATACTATCTCAGCCATTTTTTTTTTTTAACACGTCGGGCGGCAGCAGAGGTTGTCAGCATCTTCATGTCAGCATCACAAACAAAGATGTCCTGAGGAGCAACTCAAAAGGACTGCTAAAGGATAAGGAATAATTATAGGAAATATAAATAGGAATAATTATATCTTTAATAGCACCTGTCCTTGGGGAGCGGCTGGAGGAGAATGGCTTCCTTCCCAGCCGCCACGTACTTCATGGCTTAGACACGCATACATTCATTCCCAACCATCACCTGGCAAATGATGGGTCTTAGAGTGTGATCCATGCCCAACCATGACTAGGTATGGTACGCAATTACGCAGGGTCCTTTTCCCTTCTTCTCTGACGGGCAGACAATGCCACCAATAACAGCTTCATCTTCAGCCGGAGGAAAGAAATATCCCTGAAGCTGTTCCCCCTCAACACCACCTGTCCGTCCTGCGGACAGTGTATGACCTCTGATAAGGACCAGTTCGTGATCAAAGGTAAACTTGAGATGAACTACTCAAAGAACGAAATGTACCAAGCAGAGGAACTGGTGGACATCATTATCAGCTACTGGAGAGAGGAGAGAGGGAAGGAGGAGTCTGACTGGGAGGTAACTAACAATCAGTTTATGTCCTATCATTCAGAGCAAGTTTCCAACTTGTCATTTATTTCTGCTGATTATCGAAGTTGTAATCACAGATTCACTTCAGCAATTGCCTCTTCTATCCATTAATCTCTCTTTCATCAGTCCATCCTTGCATCCATCGACCCATCCATCCATTTAACCATCTGCCCATTCGACTAGCCACCATCCACCCATTCATCCCTCGTCATGCATCCATCCAACCACCCATCCATCCACTCATCCATATATTCATCCGTTAATGTCCATCCATCCATTCACTTATCCAATCATCCACCCATCCATCTGCCCACCCATCCATCTATTCATCCTTCATCCATCACCCAGCTATCCATCTATCCATCTATTTATCAGTCCATGAATCATTTCTTCATCCATCCATCCATCCAGCCAGAAACAAGGCTTTCATCCACCATGTTTCTCTCTCCCCTGATCGCCTCAAGCAGGTTTGTGCCATTGACCTGCACTCGTGCACGGGATCAGAGGTCAGTAACACTGACGGGTGTTCGTGTGTCTCCAAAGACTACAGACACTGGGAGTTCACTGTTAAGGGGACCGCACACAGTCAGCTCAGCCGCACTACTATGACAGCCACGGTGCAAGAAATCACCGGAGAGACCACCATAAGTAATTCAATAAGGTTCCCATATATGTCGGGTAAATGGCACACTCAAGCATACTTTTAGTATTACATGTCTCAGGCTGGTCCAAAAGATCTTTGATTTTCATGTACGCTCGTATGGTTCACTTCCCTGTATCAACAGACGAATCCCCACTTGGATGTGAAAAGAAAAAGTTAATAGATATCCATGAGTCCATCCATTCATCCAACCATCCAATAATACTTCCATCTGTCCATCCATGATCCGTTCGTCCATCCATCAATCCATCCATCCGGATATCCGTCAATCCATTCATCCATCCATCCATCCATCCATCCATCCATAAACCCATCCATCCACCCATCCATTAATCTAATTATCCATATACCTAAGTACCCTACGTAAGTTTAACTCACCTTTTGTTCCAGTTCTTCCACATTCAAACCTAACTGCTAATGACGCACTGATAGATCTGGAGGGCAACTGTCGCCTGAGCTTCGAGGACGGCCAGAATATGACTCTCAAGTTCTGTACGTCCGCCCTGATGCGGGGTCGACTCCGCATGGACATGGGCTTCAACAAAATTGTTCGAGAATCTGACAAGTCCTGCCTGACCTACACCCATCAAATATGGAGAAAACATTTGCCCGTGGAAGTGACGTTTACCTACATCGACTTTGTTTGCGACAGAACCAACTCGTACTTCTGTCCCTTTGCAAGTAATTCATACTTTTCAAGACTTATGGATGGATGGATGGATGGATGGATGGATGGATGGATGGATGGATGGATGGATGGATGTGGAAGGGTGGATGCAAGATGGATGAATGAATTGATGAAAGGTGAGATGGATGGATGGATGGATGGATGGATGGATGGATGAATGGATGGATGGATGGATAGATGAATGGATGGATGGATGGATGAATGGATGGATGGATAGATGGATGAGTGGATGGATGGATGAGTGGATTAATAGATGGATGTAGGACGGATGGACTGACACATAGACAGCTACAGTGCAGCTTAACAAGAAGGTAAAATAACTTAAGGAAGAGATTTGTGCATCACTTAAGCAGAAACCAAAATAAAAGGACAAAAATGAAAGCACAGATTAATGAGTCGTAGCGAGCATAATGAGAGAAAGAAAAAAAAAGAGAAGGAGAGAAAGAAATAATTTACAAGACCAAAAACAAAAATAATAATAATAATGGGAAAGGTAAATGACAAGATAGTGCATAGTAAAACTACCGGACCAAATGAAACTGGCTAACAAACCATAACCTCAAGGAGAGAATGAGAAATTGTGGACACCATGTTCTGATCTGAGCAAAGTTCACGAGCATGGGATTAAGTAACAAATTCTTGGCCAAAGAACACAAAATCAATGAACTTGAAGTTTTCAGTAACATACAACTCCTAATGACTTTCTATGAAAGTGAATACCTATGTGTATTACTACTATTATCGTTATTATTTGAACATGATGTATACAAAGGGAGAGAAAAAACGTTGACCCAAACACCAGTAAACATGTGAGTTATCTCAACAGGGTGACAACGTATTTTTAAAATATAGTTATTATTATAATAAATAAAAAAGACACGTTAAAGGAAAAAAAAAAAAAAAGATTCCCTCATCAAAAATTTTAAAAAGAGTCATTTCTAACTTACTCATTAGTACAGTTCAGAACGACGCGACACGTTGAAATAAGGCACTCGTCAAATTTTGAGCATATCTACTTATTGGTATCACTGTGAAGATTTTTCATTTCCCTTTCAGTGTATGAAAAAAGTAGTGGTCTACCTTAAGTAGAAGCTGAGATATTGGCAATTAAAGACGATGGGGGTGACCCTTTGCTGCAGCTGATTTAGGGAGAAAATGGCCGATCACTTTTGTAAATCCTTCTTTACCTTTGTTAGGCCATGCCTCTAAATTACAATTTTGGGGCCCTTACTTGCTCTATTTCAGTCAGTTGAACTCTGAAATGCATTTTTAGATTGATATAGAAGGGTTTGCTGAAAAAAAAAAAATACGTTAAAAATTCATTCACTGTTGAAAAACGAGATTTCTCTGGTCGGCTCAGTTTGACGAGTGCCTGATTTCATCGTGTTGCGTCTCAGTCAGTATGATATGTACAGGTATGTAAGGATATAAAACAAAGTTTATCAAAACAAATATAAAACTTCATCCTGAGGAATGAAAAAAGTACAAGACAACAAACAAAAAAAAAAACAAGATTTGTCTCTGAGCAAGCACCAATGAACAACGACTGTACTATTGTATCACGGCTCTGCTTAAATTACACAACACCTGTCCACAATGCATGGGACTACTTTACTGTGCATGATTATGGATTCCGTCGACTATCCATGGAAGCGACGATAAAAACTGAACAATACAGGCACACAAGAACTGGCGATTGCTATCCAGTGCCACAAAAGTGCGACAGTTACTTTGCCAAATCAAGTTTTGTCTGCCACCTCACATTATCTCGGCCACACACTGAGTCTTCACTTCTATGTTTTGCAAAGAACGGTAAGAACTAGAACAGCTATCTTCTTTGGAAAGAACATAAAGAACTAGAACAATTCTCTGTCTTCTTTGCAAAGGACGCTAAGAACTCGAACAGTTGTTTATCTTCTATGCAAAAGAACGTAGACGATTATTATTATCGGTATCTCGATGCTAACACAAATCACGGCATCTGTCCTGTTTCCCAGGTCACAGGGAGACGATGTCGTCCATCAGGTTTTCCCATACCGGAAGTGAGTCATACCATAATCTGGGGACTTTGGTTACGTGCATCTATCAAATTCAAACCTGCTGTACAACCAAATCTCACGAAGAGTGTTGGATGGAGCACACGACGATACAGACGTTCGCAAGTAACTAAAAGTCGCATTGGAATTTAATGGAAATAGAGGCCCTCTGTTCGCTTTTGCTTTTAGCCAAGTGTATTAGCTACCAGGTTATACTGCACCACGTACTGACTCGCAGTCAGTGGGAAACAAACAAACAAACAAACAAACGCACACACACACATAAGCTCCCCCCGCGCGCACGCACACACGCACACGCACATAAGCAAAAAGCTGCCTCATCTCCGTTCGCGCAGAAGCTAAAGTAATAAAGTAGGCGCCAGTAAATGACACTGGTTTTGCCTAGCAAATCTCTTTTCAATGTGAAAGCCGGCGATGCGTTCTGATTATTGTCGAGTGATCGGGGAATGAGCGGACATAATTATTATACAAAAAGTCTTTTGTCCTGACTACGAATAGCCGAGATAGGTAGAATTAATAGTATGTCAATGCTTAGGGGTAAGGCCGCACAAGTAAGTTTGTATATAAAAGTGACTGTGAGTCTGCGCGCCCAGTGCTGGTAACACGTCCTGCCCCGCCCCTGTTGTTAATCTGTAAGGGTACGTCACCTTATGAGCCACGCAACGTTGCGTCCCTCGTAAAAACTGGTGCTCTAAAATCAAACAAGTAAGATTTGAATGAGGCTGTCCCCTTATGCGCGGAGATGGCTTTATACAAACCTTACTGGTTTGATTTTGGAGCGTCAGTTTTTTCGAGCGACGCAACGTCACGTGGCGCATAAGGAGACGTATCCTAATGCATTCTTACACAACGTATAGACGTTTTCATGCATTAGAAGAACATGGCTATGCTGTACCTTATAATTCATACCACCATTATTTTTTTTTTAGAAGATACGCTCCCACCTTCCCCTTCCATTTATTTGGTACCCTACTTTGGGACAAACAGACAAGCAAGCCAGCAAATGAGCAAGTGATGTCACATATGAAGACTGAACTGGGAAAACCAGCTACGTCATATTTCTGTGAAAAATGAGTTATTGCCCCCGACGTTATAAAGCACACCCGCTAAGATTTGTTAAACACAACAATAATTCGGAAAAACCAGGGAAGTTCCGCTAAAAAAAGAGTTTTGAAAAGGGTATACAGTGAAAAACTACAGACTTCTTAACTTTAATTTCTGTTTCTCCCTTTGTAAAAAATGTGACTAATCTAATTTTTCCACTGGACTCTTCATTTCATGTTATATCAGACAGGGCTATGTGTTTCTAAAAACAAATTGGAAGTTTTATTATTATTATTATTATTATTATTATTACTATTACTATCATCATCATCATTTTATTATTTTATATCATTATGACTGGGATTACTACCAGAACTTTGGTTGTTGGCACTGAAAGCTCCAGCGATCACATCAAATATTTCCCGAAATTTACAACGACTATCAGTCTGCGTAGCGTTCTAAAGCAAACAATATCGAAGAAGGTATCTTTATTTTATTTTTATGTCAATATTACCAGTATATGTGCAGAGGTTAGGGGGACAAAAGTTGATCTCAATTCTCATTTCAAAACTGTCATGCAAAAAATAATAATAATAATAATAATGAAAAAGCTCTTAAAAAAAAAAGACAAACAAAAAACTACTTTGCTCCTAGTCTAAAGTTACCACAGATAAAGCTCACACGCAAACTACGAAATATAAAATTAAATTATGAAAACACAAACATAAAAATCAAAACATGCTTTGAAACAAAGATGACTATCAATATTATCAAAACTAATAATAATAAAATGGGTCTGAAAAACAAAGCGTCTGTGAAGAAAATGTACAACATCTAGGAAGGAAAAAAAAAAAAAGCACATTCAAGTAAAAAAAGTTATACCTTAAAATAATTTGCCAAGATTGTCTCTTTTTCATTCTCCTGCAAATGTAGGGATGGTAATACAGAAAATGTCCCAGTCGTAGAAACTGGACGAGCACAGTGTGACCTCTCCATGACAGAGATGAGTCATTCCATGGTAACTGACCCCACAAGTCTTATAAGTTTAACATTACATACTTAACTCTCTAATGGATCATTCCAAGGTCATACAGGGCATAAGTACAGAATTTTATTGCTTCCCCACTTCAAATGCAAACTTTCATGTGCCAGATAATAATTATTATCTGCTTTTTTGGTAGGAGAGGATAAATATTTGTATATTATGGAGTGTGCCTCCAACTCCTGCCACTGATGGATGATACAAAATTGTCATCCATGTCACGTTTAGATGGCATAGTTCTTATCCATGACAGCAATTCCATAATTTCATGATAAGCATTTCTTAAAGTCTCAATTCCTGAGAAATTTGGAGAGCAACTGTTCAAAGATTGGCAAATACTTACCAAAGAAAAAGATAAACAATTCAATAAAATTGTACAATACTAAATTGAAGAAATCAACCAATCGTCTTCCCAAGGCCATAACGCATGTTCATATATTGATGTTAAAAAACCTGTCCATGCAGCAGTTCACGGAATGAATGATGCACAGATTGCGTTGACTCCCAACTTCTACAAGCCACAAAAATATCAATTCTCATCTATAATGTAATCTATTACACCTTGATGTTTTTCTCTCCAAAATAGTATTTGATCAAATATTACGAGGTGAGGAAATATTTCACATACAAGAGACTTTGTTTCTAAATGGGCTGACGATTAATTAAAAAGTGCAAAAGTATTATGATTTAGCCAATTAATATCAGAATGAAAAACTAGAAGAAAAAAAATATTTAAAATAAAAAAAAATAACTCCAGTAAATATCAGATCAACATGTGAGGAGGCATTGGTTTAGTAGCAACAAAAGAAAACTATTGCTGATGATTTAAACCAAACCCTGAGTTAGGGTCTGAGCGGTGAGCAATTAGGTATTTTCAGCAAAATCACATGACCTAGGGAACATCGCTCACATGTGGCTTTGTTTATATAATGTGAAGGTCTGAGAGCTCATCATTCGTCCAGATTTGTCTGCCATGCACAGAGCAAGCAAACAAAGCCACATGTGAGCGATGTTTCCTAGGTCATGTGATTGTGATTAAAATACCTAATTGGGTTTCCATAGTGAAATAAATAAGCCTGTCCTGACTAGGTTTGATGTTTTTTTTTTCTGGTTCTGTTGGTGATCACACTGGTTATCTTACTAACAAAAAAAAAAGAACAGTTTTGTAGCTCTAGGCCAGAACTAGAACGATATTAAAAAAACAGATTGACAATACTGCAAAATGTAGGACTGGCAGAAACAGAACTAAGTCTAGACATCACCCACACCTCCGACATGGACTCCAAGGGGGTGAGGGATGGATGGGATGTGTGTGGGGAGGGGGGGGAGAAAATGGGGGAGTGTGGGGCAGGGGGCAGGTACGGTGTATGGAGGGGATATGAAGCAGTAATCACTCCAAATAAGCCAGGAAAAACTTCCAAATACTTTGGCCAAAAGTGACTGCCAAATGCTGACACACAAAATATCCATGACAAAATTTAAACAACAACATTTAGGAAGAAACCTGCTCTACTTTAACATACAGTGTTACAATAAGAAAAGTGGAAAAAATGAAATCTTTTAACAAGACCTAAATGAAAAAAAAAAGGAAATCCTTCAAGAAAACAGAACTGGTCTCAACTTTATTACACTTATCAGAGTTCAGGTTGGTGTCTCTACTTTAAAAAGCACACTAAAAAATTTGAATGGTTCATTAGATATAATCAATTCCCAATTTTAAATAGATTTTTAAAAAAAAGAAATTTTTAAAAAAATATATTTTTTTTTTTAAACTGCTCATCTAACTTTACAGTTTCAAAATGAGACGCGACACGATGAAATCAGGCGGCTTATCAAATTTTGAGCATATGGAGTTATTGGTATCATTGTAAAAATTATTCATTTCCCGTTCTGTGTGTGAAAAAATAATTGTTCTATCTTGAGTAGAACTTGATATATTGGCAAATAAAGACAATGAGGGTGACCTGTTGCTGCAGCTGAATTTGTCGATCTATTTCAGTAAATTGAATGCTAAACTGCATTTTTAGGTTGATGTAGAAGGGTTTGGCAAAGAAAAAAAAAATGGGTTAAAATTCCATTCACTGTTGAAAAAACATGTGATTTCTCCGGTCGGCTCAGTTTGACAAGCGCCTGGTTTCATCGTGTTGCGTCTCAAATACTACTATGGCCTCATTTAAATCATCAGTGTGTTATCAATGAAGCTGATTATGTATGGTAAACTGGCCTCACTGCAGACAATGGGTTAAAGATATCAGTACCTCAGTATGGATAATCACAAGCTTATTGTAGTTAGGATGAGTAAGAAAACAGGTATAAACATTTCACTTACTTGAGAGCCTCGTCTATAGCTGTTTGATCCGCTGATTCCCTCTCTCTCTCCAACCTCTGTCTTTCTATCTCTTCTCTTCTCCTTCTCTCCTCTTCCTCTTGTTTTCTCTTCCTCATCTCCGCTGCAAGTTTGCGAGCCAGGCGGCCACGTTGGTGAGACTGCCGGAATATATCAATGAAGTTTTAAACACATGCATTTTAATTCTTTATTTCCTTTCAGTCAACACTTGTCTTGCATTTTTTCTGATCATATCAGGTCTAGAGCTGTGCAACTTTTATAACAGAAATAACAGCACAGAGGACTGAGTTCATTGCAGAATCCTTACTTTATATAATATTGCATTACATCCCATAACCTTTCAGTCCATGAAACAGAAAGTTAGATATAAGAGATAATTAGAAGACTAATTGATTAATATAAGTTCTTATGTTTGTTTACAACTTTATTAACTTGTGAAAGAGACGCTAAAACTTCGAACTGACAGAATCAACAATCAT
This sequence comes from Peronia verruculata, assembly GCA_038406235.1. Taxonomy (NCBI): domain Eukaryota; kingdom Metazoa; phylum Mollusca; class Gastropoda; order Systellommatophora; family Onchidiidae; genus Peronia; species Peronia verruculata. Next base: position 7,377 of record JBCAUA010548899.1, on the reverse strand, counting down.
CAGACCAGAAATCATAGACACCCTCTTCACAACTGAAGTCAGAATTGTCTTTGCTTGTTTCCCTCAATATTGTCTTAACTATCGGTTCTCTAACAAAAGTCCTTTGGCTTTGCAATGGTTAATCCTGGTAGTGTCAAAAGACTGTTCTAGGCCAAGATCTCTGAAAATATTTTCCATTCTTTTATAGAAGCAGATTCATAGGCATCTTAATATCCACCCATCATTGGCGGAACTTCAGAGCCGATACAAGGAACTGGATGCCTAAGCAGCTGCAGACTGACTCTGACACTGATGGAAGCACAGGCACCCTACATTAATAAAAATATTCCAATAGGGTTATGAGTAGGGATGAGGAAAGGTTTGAGGTTAGGGATTAGGGTAAGAATTACGAGTTAGGTAATCCATAGGCAGTAACGTGTCTGTCCAGCCCTGTGTAGTGATCCATATGCTGTCGGGTGCTTGTCTACCTGCAGCCTTTATCAGCTCATTTCTAGATAATTTACAATAGAATCAGAATTTACTAATTCTCTTTTAATTGAAACAGATCACATTTTGAATATGATTTAACAGCTCCATAGAAACCGGTATACTCTAGAATTTTCTGTTGACACTTTCCTAGTAACTATAATGCAAAATTGTAGCCACTGGCTCTTAACGTTGCACTTTTTCCATCTGATCTAAACATATTGTGTCCCGGGAAAAACAAAATCAGTTTGCGCAAACCTGCAGAGTAATGGCTGCCCTCCGCTTGCGTAAGAACTCCAGTCGTAATCGGAAAGACCTAAAACTGTCCTGCAGTATAAGAACTGCCTGTTTCTTTCTCTGGTAGTCTGGGGATGGAGAAAAACCACTGATAGTGTCAACAAAATTTGACAGGTGTGGTGCTAACAGAGAAAGAATGGGATGCTGCAAACTCTGATGTCTTTGAAGACTTTAACAGCTATGCTAAAAATCACCAACAAACATATTTCATAAGATCTATAGCATGATATAAGCTCAATTGAAAATCAAAACTTACCTTTTCCAGATATAAGAAGAAACCATACATATGCTATGTTTGAGCAAACAATGCAGTGAAATATAGCTGTCTATAGGAAATAAACATGCATTTTTGTCTATGATGCCAGAAAATATTTTATACTGCCTTTTTCATGACTATTTTTGCTATTTGGAAAGACAACATTAACTGTAATAAACTGCTGTCAACATTTACGCTGGTGCACTGGGTAGTCTAAGTCCTTACTAAGGTCTTGTAATGTACCAGAATAAATGAAGTACATAATAACTGACCTCGCCAACATACAAATCCTCGCCAGACTTTCTGTATAAAGACAGCCTTCTTTCGCAGCAAGCTCTGCCTCCTCTCTTCCAATGGCTCAAAGACGCTGTTTCTCATGAACACCTGGACAGAAACAAAAAAGTTATATATGTACAAATCTGGTCGACTTTGTCAGCATTTGCTTCACTTTTGTGCTCAATTTACCATCATCCAAAACGAAAGTCAGTTTGTGCAATTTCTGCACACCTTTCCTGCCTCATCCGAGACCTACAGCTCTGTCACTGTGACAGTTGAACATTCGACAAGTTTAATTATGTCTTTCAACCTCTTCCGGCGTGATATCTCGAATTGAACTTTGGGAATTTGCTTGACATCATAGGTTACAAGGTCACCATATCAATACCATTCCATACACCAGATGGTCTTGTAGATCTCTGGTTACATCCAGGCAGTGCTTTGAACTCACTGGGATGTCTGAGACAAGAAACTGCCTCAGCCTGATGGTAACAAACTAGTTCCTCTGTGAAGTTTACAATGGACACATTTTTATGTGTAGCGCTGCAATCTAAGACATAATAAAACTGTCAGGTTACTAGGATAATAGCATAGTTTTTTTTTCAGCTCTTCTGACATATTGAGGGGGAAAAAAAAGTTTAATACCATATGCTACTTGATGAGTTATGCTGTAATAAATTGATTGAATTACTGCTAAATTCTAATTATAAATGACAATGTCTGATGGCTCTCATACTCTGAAATGCCATGTGACATCAGCTACATACAGCATAATAGTCTGAGTTATGTCATTATCAAAGAGCAATAAAATGTTGGTGATCAAACATGGTGTTTCAATAGATGTAGCAAAAAAAAAAAAAAAAACTGGATGGATTGACTGACTCAAAATTACTTTCCCCAGCCCAGCCCAGTTTGTCGGTCTGTGATTACAGCCTTACATTGACTTGTGACTTGTAACCACTGGGAAGATTGCGACAGTTATCTCCCCCTGAAGCAAAGTTCTGCCCCTTTATTTCAGTCTTCTCCCCTCTCACACTGGATAACAACTCAACCACTCAGCTTGACATGACAGCTCTGATGTTTGAAATTAAAACAGCTTACTTTTTTTTTTCTCTTTCTCTCAACACAGGACAAGACTAAAGAGTTTAATAACTTCTTCAATTCCTACATTTTTTATCCATACTGTACTCCTTTCTTTTGAAAAAAAAAATACAGCTTCAGACAGAACAATAAGATGTCTGTCAAGTTGGGAAACCTGCATGCAGAGGTTCCAATATCTGCTGTACGCAAAATGTTTGTGTCAGCGTTGATTCACATAGCTGTTATCAGCATCAGCTACTTCAGATATCTGCTATTAGAATTTGCCTCAAATGCCCACTATCAGCAGTTGATTCAAATGTCTTCTATCAGCATTTGATTCAAATGTCTTCTATAAGCAGTTGATTCAAATGTCTTCTATCAGCAGTTGATTCAAATGTCTGCGATAAGCAGCTATTTCTGATGTCTACTATTAGAATTTGTTTCAGATGTCTGCTATTAGCAACTGCTAAAACTATCTGACATTTATTGATAACATCAAAAGTAACTTGAATAATGTCTTCAATTTTGATAGTTCAAGTCACTACACTTGGCAGTCACAGCTACTAAAAGTGAAAATGTATCGATATCAGGATGTTTGTATGCCCATTGGTCACTTTGTGCCGAGGTTCAAGGATGTCTGTGAGTGAGACATGAAGGTCATTGACATGGGTCACAACAGCTGATAATACTCTACAACCAACCGTACTGTGTGGCACCGGGTGGTGTGAAACCACATAAAGAAGTGTGAGGTGAACACATATAAGCAGGCAGAAGAAATACAGTCCGTGAAAAAATCACAGTTCTACAGTAACAGACGTAGTTCCTTCTACAATTGTCCTCAATATGGTAGAGACTGCCATTCCCGCACTGGTCTTACCAGTCATTCAAGATGCTTTCTGACCCATTACTGCAAACATAAGACATGTGAGGGTGCAGTTATCTATGATCGGCTCCAACCACGAGAGAGGTCTACAATATGAGTTGTCACTATAATGCCCTCCATGAACGATACAACTCAAAATTTCACAAACAAGAAGGTAACAGTACAGATCTGACCAAGTGGCTGAGTGTTGCTGACAAAAACATCAGACAGAACTATACTTATATTGATGAATAAATGTGCATCCCTTAATTAAAACAATAATTTTTTAGATTTAAAAAAAAAACAAAAAAAAGAAAGAGAGAGAGCGGAAGGCAGAATGGTGGAGAACAGGATCTTGCAGTTCCCACAGTTTTGGCTCATGGTTTTCAACATTTCCTTAACCTCTTTTTCACCAACTGATATTCTCTTTTTTTTTTTTCCAAAGGCCATTTTTCATCTCTTTTCTTCCCTTTTTTTCAATTTCGTGTTTTTGCTTTTTTTTGTCATTGTTTCTAAGTCCGTGTGACATTCCTTCAGGGAGCTAAGTCAATCTGTCACTCAGCTGCCCCTGTCACAATCTATCAGGCTCAACTAATGAGGGTAATTACACAGTTAGCTCCCTGCCAGAACAAATCAATAACAGGTCGTCAGGCTGTCATGAACGGGGGAAGGGAGAGCAGTGGGAAGAGAGGAGCCAACAATGAACTGCCATGGTTTGATTACAGCAGATTCAAGGGAGGTTATACAGTTCCAAAGGTACAAATGACTACAAATGATACACAAAGGTTATGGTCCTTGATTACTTTGGTGGTGAAGAGATTTTCTGTATCATGTATTACTATCACATCCTGAATATCATGGCAAAGGCACTAGTCTAACATACAAAACCCAAGAGACTGATATCTTGATATGACATCACCATCCGAGCGATGGCGAAAGGGACAGAATCTCTCAGAACATTGACATCGACATTGACATGCCACATGACAAGACCACCAGCTCGTAATTTAAAAGTAAACAGATATGAACAGCAGACAAATAATGATATTCAATAGATTATTTTTAAAAATAATGACAACACCACCGCTATGTGATAATGCCATAAGTCGAACCCAGGCCGAAATGCACTGATGTCTGATGGTATTCCTCACGCTGACTCACAAGATGACCTGTACCTACAGGAGATTGAAAGGCTTAAGAGAACGCAATGTGTGAATGACAGCTATCAGGTGATGTTACCAAAATAAGAAATCAGCTGATAACATTATGTGTTAGTTCAACCAAATTAATATTGACCTAGTTCATCCAATGATTTGTACTAAGACAAGTTTTGTCTCAACTTCTCAAAAGAGCTGAACATGATTATTCCACTTTTGCAGAGCAGAGATGACATTTGAATGCTTCACTATAGCAAAACGTACCTGAGGCGTCAATACCACAACCACCAACTACCAACCACCTCTTTTTTCCAGTTTAATCCAATTTTCTGATCACTGACCAGCAGTTCACATCTCCACACAAAACCTTTTGATAGATGTTGCAAGGTGATGATTGGCTTAATGAGAACCCAACTCTGGCATAAATCTGCTTCTTAATGTACAATTTAGTAACACTGATTAACAGTTGACGTTTGTGATTGCCTGTGAGAAAGTAAAGAACGGATGCTGGTTGGCTCACACACACACAGTGGACAGGATGGAGTGCAGGTGAAGGTTAGCAGTGGCCTGAGTGAGAGAGACTGAGCATATCGCTGATGTCTAGCACAGGTTCCAAGCAGCAGAGAAGTGCTGACATATAGAAACACAAGCATCAAATTTTTTATCTCAGTGGAGGACATCACTGTAGAAAATGTGCATTTCTGGTGTTGATCTTTCTCACTTCACATTTCACTTAGCCGATATCTAGACTTGAACAGATCTGCAACATGTATGATGAGTTACTATACAGTTAGGCTGAAAATAATCCAGTCTGCTTTTACATTGCTCAGAATGCATTGAAGCTGATGGCTTACAGTATGAACATTTAACATAACCACAGGAAATGAAATTGATTGCTTTTATTGTTGCATTTTCTGATGTGATGTACACGTATGCCAGGGCAAATGAGTCGAAAGTCACGCTGGGAAGTTGCCAGTTATGAGCCTTGTTCTTCTAATTCTGATACCCAAATATATTTTTCAATTTAGAAAATATGAAATTTTTATTTTGCGGAAAACAAATGAAAAATCTTGGTATCTCAGTCAGAAAAAAGTTAAATACCTTAGCAATTTGAAATCGCCCAGCGTGACTTCCAACTCATATGCTCTGGCGCGAGACATTTGTTTTGTAAAATCTGCTTGCTCTAATCATGCTATTTCTGTTTTACAAATAACTGTATGATACAGATGTTATGGGCACGTAACACGCTCAGCAAGGACTTGCAGAGGCCATCCTGCAGGGAACAGTACAGGGGAAAAGAAGACAGGGCAGACAGAGGAAGAAGTGGGCAGGCCGACAACATCCTTGAATGGACAGGAAAAAGCTTCGCTGTGACACAAGCACTCGCCCACAACCGCACCAAGTGGAACCAGCTGGTCCATCGTTCATCTATCATGCAGCGCCCCTACGACCCTGGCTGGTTATGAGATCAGTAACAGTAACATGGTACTTTATGGTACTTTATGGACAACAGTTAGTATAACTAACTGCAGATATGCACTTCTTTATCTAGACATGTACAGTCATACAGACAAATAGTTGGTGCCCTCTGGCTGAGCAATGTTTTGTTTTCCTTCCGACTTCAAATCTACTCTGTCATCTGGCTGTGCATTTGGCCTGACAGAAATGACAACAAAGTAGTGAAGTAGTAAGAAAAGTAGTTACCTCTGTTCAAGCATTTTCAACAAGAGGAGCTCAATAAAAAAAAAATAACGAGGGAATACAAGTTTGCAGTGGAACAATCTATGTGTAAGACAATCTTAGATCATGCATTCACAGAAGTTGTAGGATAACTTTCAAGCAAAGGTGAATAAACTAACAGAGTTAATTAAAGGAAAGTTCTTTTTTTTTTTAGAAATACGGAGTTCTATAAAATATTTCATGCAACACCAACCAAATAAAAGGGAATGAGCCTGTCACCCCTGTGGAGCCTTACCTTGGTTTTGCCCACTTGCCACTCTGTCTTGGGCAGCCCAAGGGCATTAAGAATACATTTGACTTGAGCACTGGGGTTATTTCCCATCACCCCTTTCTCCAGCAGAATTCCGTACTTGCTCAGAAACATGTCCACCGGCACATGGACCGGGTAACCCTGCAACAAATACAGGGGAGCAAACAAAATCAAAACAGTCAGAAAACATAATGAAATGACCAAACTCTAATGGTTAAAATGGTATTACTAAGCTCATACATCAATCCTGCAGGTCTCACTGTGCTCTGTTCTCTGTTGCCCTATCTCCATTTTTCACATTTTGAGAAAATTGATGAGTTGTGTTCGGTAACTGTTTTTGTAAATAGGAGATAGGACAGAATGATTTTCAAAATATACCTGTTGGGGCAAGTGAGCAATGAAATGACTACGGTATATGTCAGATTTACTATCTTTTTTTTCGCATGACATATATATGCCTAAATCGCCCAAAATGGAGATAGGACAACAAAGAACTGAGCTCGCGATTTGCGTTCTACTTTAGGTCAAAATTAACCAAGTCATTCTTCTAAACTGGCTGAAAACCATTTTGAAGATTATCAAAATTAAACTATATTTATTGTAAAATAAAGTATTTATTACTGATTGGATTGTAACGAAGAAATTGAACTGTAATAAATTAAAATGTTTTAAACCGTGAAGTGCCTACTTACAAGTGTCACTGCAACTGCTACTACCGTACTATTATTGCTATCACTACTGCTACAACTACTATCACAACTGTTGCTACTACTGCTATTACTATAACTACTAGTAGCATTGCTATTACTAATACTACTACCACTGCTACTACTACTCCTATTGTTTGCTACTGCTACTACTGTGTTGCCATCACCTTCACTACTACTACTATTAGTACTGCTTGCTACAACTTCTACTACTACTACTACTACTATACTACTACTACTACTACTACTACTACTACTACTACTACTACTACTACTACTACTACTAC
>JBCAUA010548788.1:0-16594 GCA_038406235.1 Peronia verruculata | reverse complement strand
TATCTATCTATCTATCTATCTATCTATCTATCTATCTATCTATCTATCTATCTATCTATCTATCTATTTATTTGTCCCTTAGTTTTACCTGTGACATATAGGCTTATGTGTCCATTACTTCTGAACTGCATTTGTTTAATTACCTGTGAAATGTATTTGTTGGAGGGATCCCTGAACTTGTCCATGACATCATCATCCACACAACCGCGATAGACAAAGTACGGATTGTAGTTGAAATTTGCCCTCATAAATCTCTCCTTTTCTGCTCTCTCATTCTCAGGCTTGATGGCCACCAAAAGAGGAAGTTTTTTCTTCTTCTGCGTGTTCTTCATGATGAGGCTGAGGGGAAGCATGTACTGCCGGGCTGGAGATGCTAGCTCGTCCAGCCGCCCAGGGGACATAATACCTGGCAATTTGGTCCGTTTTGAAGTTTCCTGTTTATTACGGATGGCTGAATCTGACAGACTTGAGTTTTCTGAGACCAACATGGTGGCTGAAGCAGAGCCCATCTCATTGTGCGACACTCGTTGTTTTACATTAGATTTTCTCTTTTTCTTTTTCCGTGGCCGATCAGTCACTGGTAACTGGTAGAAAGGTGGAGGTTTGTGTGCGCTAAGGTTCTGTACATCCACTAGAGTCACACATCGGGCGGAGGCTGGTAGGCCATGGCTGACGTGGCCAGCTCTTTCCATGTTAGTCACAGACTGACGGAAACGTCGATAGAACATGATGGCAGTGTAGAGCAGTAAAATTATGTTGTAAGATTCAAAGACATCATCTCACAGGCTGACAAGTTCGCTGATGAGCAAGCCCAATGCCTGCCTCATCTTGGTGGTCCACCGCTAGCAGAGGATAGAGTGACATGGTCAGGAACAGATAGAACAACATGGTCAGGAAAGAGACTGCAAATGAATGAAATGACTGTTACTGCTCTCATCAACATTTCAAAATAAATATCATCATGACATTCTAAAATTTATGATTCCTTTAAGATTAAAATTTTATTCCGTGAAAGAATACTATGTTAATTGGTTAATAGCACTGACAGTCTGGAAGAAGATACAGTAATAATCATGTAAAGTAAAATCTTTAGAACAAAATTCTGGCTATTTCTCCCTGGAGACAAAGATAACCACACTGTTGTATGAAATTTGGTTTTTGCTCAAAATATTCAATTTTGGGTTTTTGTTTTCTATTAAAAGTTTGGTCTCTGCTGAATATAAAAATGGTATTAAAAAGTCCATTCTAAGGTGTGGGGAGACGGGTCAAGCAAAGGTTGACTTGGCTCTCTGCCACCCAGGCTCTTGCCCATTTTGGGGCTCTTTGTTCAATGATAGATCATCACTATTTCACTGGCTATGGGCAAATTGCATACAGAAAACGATTATGACCTCCTTTACCAATATGAGGAGCCCCAGTGCCAGGAGCGGACACAGGCTGACCATCTGTGATGCTGACCACACCCAATTTCAGTGAAAACTTTCACTCTGAAAAAGACTTCCCATGGCCTAATTAGGCTGAAATATTTCATTTTTCTACTTTTTCAGAGTGCATTTGTACATTATCTGTCACAGGCAGGGTGAAAACGCTCTTGGTTTTGACCGCTGAGAAAATGCATCTTTCAGTAGCCTACCAATTTCAACAGTACATTGTTTAAAAAAAAAAAAAAGTCATTCTCAAACATTTTTCTATGCAAAACCCACGCGCCGGCTTTGTAAGGGGCCGCTTATCAGGGGAAATAATCAATAGTAAATATAAATCAATGTATGGATCGTCCCCATTGTTTTATGGTCTCTGTCGGATATTGAGAAATAAAAATTCTGGTCCCTTCAATTTCTTAATATCCGAGTTCCATTGTATAGATCTAGTAGGCTAAAGTAAGGATGTTGACGGTTGAGTTGTTGCTGGGCATTTGTTGATCTGTTTTCTAATTTTCAGTCCCATGATGAAACGCATTTTGCTGCCACTGAAAAGTTTCGTACGCAACCAGGGAGTTATAATTTAGACGTTGCATTTTGATTTCTGTGGGCTGTTTCCAGCCACGGGACTGGCAAAATATAAAGGAATAAAAAGGACCGCTCTGTCTCTGTCAACCAAGATCTAGATCTAGATCTATATGAAGCGACATCGTATTGTAATACTGCACCTGGATTATTGCACGGGGCGAAGATCTTGCTGTATTACATTTATTTCGAGATGGTAACATTACTACTGAGACCCAGATGAAAAGTTATGTTGTTGAATCTTTTTCTCCATTCGCCTCAGTGCCTCTTCATCCACCATGTTGACAACTATCAAGTTCCCACAGTAACACGAGATCAGAGTAGTCTCCCCTGCCAGTTAGCTCGGGCTGGGTTTCGCGTCCGGACATTGAGAAAACTAAAAGGAGAAAGGGGGGGGGGGGTCGTCGAAGAAGTGGAGAAGGTTGTTAGCCTGTGAGTGGGAAAGCTTTTAATTTTTTTTTTTGTTATTTTTTGTAAACAAAGAACCATCGAGATAACCTCCATCAGGAGGTTGAAAGACGTACATAGAACGTAACGAAAAACGTAAAATGATTTAGGTGTAGGCCTAACATTTAATGAAAATCCCTCATAGGTTTTCTTCCAACAACTAACTGTAAAGGTTTCCTCTGCTCCCATTCACAGAATCGATTGCCTTACCGATTGAAAAAGTAAAACAATGAATTTAAAGGTGATGTTCCAAACTAAGTGCATAATGGCAGTGACAATTAATAATCGCTTATCAACCCAGGTCTGATTTCCATACGCCTTTCAACCTCCTCTGGGGTGGTTTTTGTTGTTGTTTTTATTTGTGTAAGCCTTTCAATCCTAAGAAAGTAGAATTATCTCGGCGTTTAGAATTTGCCAATTTTTGCTGAGAAATTTTGTGGGTAGAAATTTGGAAATTTTGCCCGGACAGCGACACTCAGCCTACTTTTCCATCGATTTGAACTGTCAAGGGTTCTTTAACGTGCGTAACGTACACACGATACCTCCGAAATATATTTGCCCTTATCCGAGAAGGCTAGACGTGGGGCTTCTCTACTCACAGGAAGCCATGGGACCGTTGAGTTGAAAAAATGCGAGTTTTCGATCTTTGTGTCCTTCCATGCCCCGATACAGATCAGCGAGTCGATCCCGGCCTGTTTTCTCCATGAGCATACCGCAGAGCTACTGCGTCCCCCTCTGGGGTGGTTATCTCGGCGGTTGCCAATATGAACAAAGCTGGATAGTTTGGTCTTTGCAGAGGAAATGTCCGGATCAGAAGCATAAAGGGACGGAACCTCGGGTGCTGGCCAAGAGGGCGCCACCAGTGACGTCATTTGTATCGTCCTCGTGCAAGATGGCTGACAACAAATTGTACGAGCTGCTCGGAGTAAGCAGAACTGCTACAGATGCGGAACTGAAGAAGGTAGATCTGGTTGGCTTTTAAACTTCTGTTCCATAATCAAAGGGTGATGTCGGTTATAGTATTCATGACCATTAGATATACATGGGTTTTGTGAAATCCCTACTTGGAGAATCTAAGCTGAAACCTGTTACGTCAGGACTGACTCCTTTATTCTGGGCTTGGCTTGTGCTTTTTGTCCTGTCATGGTTCGTCCATTCATAGTGATCCTATGAATCTTCTGATTCGATCTGGCACTTCTCCAGAGCAGTGGTGCCGCCCTATTCACTCAAACTCAGACGAAATACATGTCGTGTCAATAACAGTTACAGTTACAGTAGATCAGAGATCCAGGACATTTTCATTTAGGCCTAGTCATTACAAAAGGAAAAAAAAAATTCATGTCTAGATCCAGAGTCTGCCAGTAAGGTTTAGACAGTTTAGTGTAACTTTGCCATTCAGACACACGATTGTATAGTGTTACAGGTTCACTAAGGAGATATCTTAGTGGGACCAGTTTTTCTACACTTAGCACAGTGACAGAAACGAAACAGACCAAATATCAACAATCAATAAGTTGAACAACAAAAAGGCTATCAACTTGAGTCGACCTACCGGTTTCTGACCACTTAAACGTAAGACACGTATTGCAGTTTGGCCATAGTCATTGCGCTATGATGCCACACTTAATTTTCCCATTTGTGGAAAGGACACAGAAACACCTTTACTGAAAATAGCTATGTCTATGACCTTATTATATTGTAAAGCTTGTGGTAGAAAGGTCAAATTCCATGTTAACCGATCTAACCAAATTTGCTTCTGTCTGACCACAGCCTTGATGGTATTCGAACAGTGGTTTTCAGCTGACTAGTTCTTCTGCCTGAACATCTGATTATTTGTTGTTTTGGATTTTTTTGTGTGCTGCTGTCACTGCTGATTGTGGTGTGACAACATTGATGATATCAAACAATATTTTCATAATGGCAGTTTCCCAAAATAGAGTGCCAAAACTAAGACCTGGAAGTAAGTTACGGGAACCAGAAGTTTGAACTATTGACTTTTGAATAAATGGTTGATTTTCTATCTTGATGGTTGATCAAGATCACTCTTTCGACGATCAGAGCCTCTGTGGTCACTGACCCCGTACATGCATAGATGAAAAAAGACACTCTAAAAAAGGGATTACAGGCCAGTGGGTGCGAAAAGGTCATATTTGCCATATTTGAGCAAACAAAAATGCAAGTGATTAGACTGGGGGTGGTCATCTGACACTGGTGGGTTGACTTTAGATCTGATATTCCTGAGTGATAGTGTTGAGGGGAGAGTATTGCTCACAACCAGTTTCATGTCCCCTTTGGATGTGTATGTGAGAGGGAACCTAGTACTATGGTAGTGCCAGGCCCAGGAGGATTAGAAATGAGATGTGGAGAAGAATTGAACAAGAAAATCGGGGATGTCAAACCTCTGACTTTTTGTCATCACCAACTTTCAAACTCTTGGTTTATCAATGGTGGACTTTGCTGAATCCAAAAGGCAGTGACTGTTTTATGTACAGTCAAACCTGAATTTTTTTTAAATTAAATACAAATGAAACATTTTTTTTTTAGTTCTTTGTGCCTATTAAAGGCTTCTCACATAACGAGAAGTTGTCGCTGCGAGTTTCTCTTGAATTGAATGGGACAGTGCTGCCACAAAGGTAAAAATTGGCTGTCATTAGTGTTATCCTCATGGGTTTGAACAATGTACTAGAGGGCCAGCACTGCCAAACAAATGATCATGCAATAATCAAGCATCCTGGCAGAGTACAGTACAGGTATATGCATAGATGTAATAGATCTATGCGTGTTACAACATACGAAATGTGTGGGTTACGCTAGAGCGCTGCCTTGTGTTATGATGTTTATTCTTTCTCTGTGATGGGATAGGTCAGATGTCATTATTAGTCCTTTTCAGGGTTAAACCTACTCATGAACAGTGCCTTTTCAGGGTTAAAAGTAAAGCTGTTCTGCCTCTACTTTTCTTTGCATTATTTTGTTTTCAAGCAGCCTTTTTTAAGACTAGCAATCCAATTAAACGAGAGGGCTTGACTTAAAGATGAACGCAAAGTTCAGGAGCCATACCATGATTTCTTTATAAAGGGAAATAATCCCGTAATCAATTAAATAAAATAATGCCTTGTTAGTCATTCGAGACCCTGAAAGATAAAAGCCCATTAGGTTGGTCCCCAGCGAATTATTTTAAGCGGACTCAACTGTAATAGGCACGAGAAGGGTTCACTAGTCCGAAGGTTCACTAGTCTGAAGGACTGAGATTGTGAGAAACTTGTCATTTTCATTCAATAAGACAATGGTGCTTATTTTTTTCAGAGTGTTTATCTGGGCCTAGTTTAGTATTGCAATGAGGAAGCATAGGCAAATAAGAAAGTTGCACCACAAAGGAAAGTCGAAACAATGTTGTGTTGGCTCACACATGGGAGCTTCTGTTCGGAGTTGGGGGGTTGGGACAGCCCTTTCCCACGCGTTACATAACTGGATAAAATAACTTTCTTACGCACGGACAGAGAGAAAGAGGCGCAAAAATAGGCCCAGATAGACCCCCGGGTCTAGCTGCACCGGTAGGCCCAAATAGCCGGCGCATTTTTTTTATTGGGCCCAGCCAGGGTTCTGGATGGAATTTGAAGGGACTGTAAGTGTGTCAAGGTTGTAACGTCTTTGAAATTATTTCTGGCCTTTAGGAAGGTAGATCTCGATCCTTGTCAGCTGGCTTGGGGGCGCAGTGGCTCTGTAGTTTGGCGTCTACTCATGGAGAAAACAGGCCGGAATCGACTCGCGGGTCCTGCAGGGAGGGGGGGGGGGCTTCCTAGTTTGTCACATGTGAGTATTGATGACAGTCATAATTACAGCACTTTAACACTGTAGTTGTAATTTTTTATTCTCCACCCTCAAATTGGTGGTGTAGAGATAGTCCCTCTAAAATGTCAATTCAGCTTGTGTTGTTCAATGTTTCTTCCTTTCTGTATGCAAATCAAAGCAAATTACTCTGTAGAATTTCAGCATTGAATGTTCTTTCGTTAAAACCAATTGAACAATTAAAAAATAAAATTCAATTCATACGATCAATCAGTCATTCATTTACTCTTTTTGAGAGTGTCAGTGATAACTTCCATCATGCAGAGCACAGTCGAAGCCTCTGACAAACTGGGCCTATGACAAAATGGCCTGCCTCCCTGCAGCGAGGGATTGAAGGACACGAAGATCGAAAACCCCAATTTTTTAACTGACTCAATGGTCCCCTGGCTTCCTGTGGATATTGAATGCCGATGTCTAGCCTTCTCCGATAAGGACTTACATAATCCGGAGGTCCCGTGTGTACGTTACGCACGTTAAAGAACCCTTGGCAGTTCAAAATCGATGACAGAGTAGACTGCATGCCGCTGTCCGGGCAAAATTTCCAAATTCCGAATTTCTACCCACAGAAAATTCTCACCAAAAATCAGGCAGCTTCTTAAAATCCGAGATAACCCTACTTTCTTGGGATTGAAAGGCTTATCAAAAAAGTAATAATAACAATAATGATAATAATAATAATAATAACAATAAATCTGTCTATATTGTAGCAGTAGCGCCTGGGACAGCGTCCTGAGTGGCGGTTAAGACCAATGCGAGGGCAGCAGTCTTTAACCACACTAGGGACAGACAGTATCGGTAACATATCTGTCACTGCTGACTTGCCCCTTCTTCATGCCAGTTCATGAAGTTCAGGACCTCTCCTACAATGTTACTAAATGCCACCCCTCTCTCCTATAATTTTACTGAACGGGTCCCTCCCATGATGTTACTGAACGCCCCCCCCCCCTCCAATAAAGTTACTGAACACGCCTCCCCCTCTTGAATAATGTTACTGGACGCCCCTCATGCTCTCCAGTAATGTAACTGAGCACCCCTCCCATGATATTACTGAACGCCCCTTCCCCTCTATAATAATGTTAGTTACTGAACGTCCCTCCCATGATATTACTGAACGCCCCTTCCCCTCTATAATAATGTTACTGAACATCCCTTCCATCATGTCACTGAACGTGTCTCCCTCACCAGTAAAGTTACTGAACGCTCTCACTTCCCTGTTACTGAACGCCTTCATCCCCCCCCCTCCCCCACCCCTTCGTCCTTCCCCCATACTGTTACTGAAAGACCGCCTCCTCATAACATTACTGAACGCCCCGCCCCCCTCGACCTTCCGCCCTCCCCCCTCCCGTAATGTCACTGAACGTCACCCATAATATTACTACTGAACAACTTCACTGAGACTGTGTTCCCAAATCTTCCCTTTGACGTCATTGCTCTAACTTGTTTTGAACCACTTCAATATTCTGACAAGGAACAAAATTTGAATGGTTTCAGATTCGGTCACATCCAACAGTTGTTTAATTTAATAACGTATCTTTCATTTCCCTGTTTCATTCAATATCATTTTCTTCACTAGTGCGGATTTAACTCTTGGAGGGTTAGAAATGCCACTCTAATCGCCCCATATTTACTTATATCCGTCTTGGATAGTTTTACTGTACTATCTTTGGTCATCCAAATTTAAGTACACACTAAGCGTCCATTGAGCTTTGTTAATATGTGTCGCGACCAGTTGAAATGAGACGTAAGTCGCTGGGCTAGAACCGAGAAACCGGGCTTTGAATGTGATGAGGGAGGTCAGACATCGATTTGTTCTTTTTATTCCCGAAATCGAAAGTACAATCATTTCTGGACAAGGCAATATCGGTCTTACCTTCGATATGTAAATATGTCTTCATTATAATCGGGAATTTCTGAAGTAGGTTTGTCGATTTATGCATTCGACCGTTCATTTAAACTCAGTTCTCTCGGAATTTCGGTCATTACTACGGGAGGAGGGGAGAGGGGGGAGGGGGCTATTTAAACTGCAATATCTCTGGCTAGAATAGAATTAGCTCAGAACGTTTTTTCACAGCCTGAAGGGGTATGGAATACGCTTTTACTTGACACTGAGAAATTGACATACGTCTCATTTTGACTGGTTGCTAGACACATGTATGTCATATGAAAAAGGGACAGTTAATCTACCATATAAAGTAATTTTTTGACCTATCACTTGCCCAAACAGGTACATTTTGAAAATCGTTTTGTCGTATCTCCTATGTTCAAAAACAGTTGCTAAACATAAAACATCATCTCAAAATGGGAAAAATGGAGATAGGCCAACAAAGAACTGAACTCACGAATTGTTCGTTTGCCTTTGTCCATTCTTTGGAAGTATCTAGGTCAGGCCGACATGAAAAGAGGTCGAAAATTACGTAGGTCTTTTATACCACTTAACCTTCAATCTCACACGGAACTATCAGCTTTGCCTGAATCTAAGACTGTCCATAGATCGTGAGTTAGAGAGCCTGTCTGTGTTCTATTCTAAGACCTCTATCCATCACCGTCTCTTTGTCCTGTCCTTAGCTTCTTCTCCACAGTCCTTAAATCAGGTTTAAAGATTGGGCTCGCACTAACGACTGGTCGATTGAGGGTTCATTTCAGTCAGGTGAAAAAAAGAATAAAATCAGGTAAAAAAAAAAAAAAATGGCCGTTGAAGAAAGGAAATTTAAGAGGTATTGGACGGCCCATTTAGTCAAGAAAGTGAATGAGGGAGGGAAGAAGTGAGTGAGTGAATGAGTGTGTGATTGAGCGAGTGAGCGAATGAGAGTGTGAGTGAGTGAGTGTGTGAGTGATTGAGTCAGTGAGTGAGTGAGTGTGATAGAGTGAGTGGGTTTGAGAGAGTGAACGAATGCGTAAATGTGTATGTAAATAAGGGAGAATGAGTGAGTAAGTGAATGAGTGAGGGAGTGAGTCAATGAGAGAGTAAGTGAGTGACTGAGTGAGTGTGTGAGTGAGTGAGTGCGTGAATAAGTGAGAATGTGCAAGGGAGTGAGTGAGTGAGTAAGTGAGTAAATGTATTAGAGAGATGATCGCGAGAAATAAAGTCTAATGAATGGGTAAAGTGGGAAGAAAATGAATGAGTGAAATGAGAGTAAGAGAGAAAGAAAGAAAGAAAGAATGAAAGAAAGAGAAAGAAAGAAAGATGGGATGAAGTGAGTGAAGAAAGAGAGGAGATGGGTGAGTGACTGAGTTTTAATGAAGTGAATGAAAGAAAGAAATTGACATCGAGAGAAAATGAGAGAAAGAGAGAGCGAGAGAGGGAGAGGGAGAGGGAGAGAGAGAGCCAGAGAGAGAGAAAGAGGGGGAGAGAGAGAGAGAGGGAGAGAGAGAGCGAGAGAAAGAAGGGGAGAGAGAGAGGGAGAGAGAGCGAGAGAGAGAGGAAGAGGGAGAGAGAGAGAGAGAGAGAGGGAGAGAGAGCGAGAGAGAGAGAGAGGGCTCTAGGGAAGCAATCTGAGGATCTTAATTACAATCTCAAAATCAGATTGCAAGTTTTAAGTTCGGACTGAGGATTGATCGATGAGACAGTCCGTTGGCCAGGCAGAGAAAGAGAAAGGGCAGGTAGAGAAGAAACAGATTTTAAGAAGTGAAGAAGAGTTTTAAAAGTCATTTCAAAATGGGGTTAAGTGTAAAGGGTGTGGGGTGGGGGTATGACAGAGATGAGAGGAAAGAGAGAGAGAGAGAGAGAGAGAGTTTTTCAGACGCTCTGAGATAAGTTAAGCCATCTGAAAAGGCGGTCTGCAAATAGCTTTAATAGGTATCTGCGACTGACCGACAGTGGGGACATTTGACCATTTAAAGAGTATAAAAGCGAAGATACCCGATTAAGAGAGCCAAAGAAGAGTTAGAAAACCAGAGAGAGAGAGAGAGAGCGAGAGAAAGAAAGAGAGAGAAGGAGAAAAGGAGAGGGAGGGAGGAAAGAAAGAGAGAAAGAGAAGAGTGAAAATTGAGATGCAGAAGAGGCGAAAGAGGAGAAAGAAAAACTTTATTAATCTCTCCGACTTTAATTGTGTAATAGTCACAAAGCAAACAATCAGACAAACAATCCGATACCAAGACGAGTTGAAGTTGACAGTCTTTAACAGAAAATTCTGTTAGGCACGAAATCTTAACTTCAAGCTTTCTTCTGTCACCTATATTGTTCCCTTCCCTTCTTAAATCTAACCCTCCCTCCACTCCTTTCCCTAGGGATACACACGCATCTCTAATGTTTTGGTTCCCAGTCGAGATAGTGGCCAAAAACATCTGGTTGCAATATTCCACCATTTATACGATATTTCTCATTAACTGAACTCCTGATAATGCGAGAGAAGCACATAATAGCACAGACACATAGAAAATGAATCGTTTATTACTGAGCGCGAGATTTCCATCATTTTTCACACATATTCCTAAGAACAACGTACCATTTTGTCGTTTTGGTGAGGTCTTCGTTTAACCCTCTCTCTGTCAGTAACTGAACCTACATGTTGACTAAGTGTGACGTCTAACCTCTCGGCCACGCCACCCCCCGCCACCAACAATAACTAACCACATGAATATCGATACGGACAACCTTCTTCAGAGTAATCTCAAATACGCCCACGAAGAATGACAAGACTCGTGGCTCATGATTGTATTTCTCTTTAGTCGAAAGTTTCCCTGACATAATATATTTATTGTTTCCTGCTGGTCGGATGGTGGCGTTCCCAGTTTTAGATCAACTGATGTTATCAGGTACAAGCCCTCTGGTATATGGGAGATTAACAATTTGAGATTACATAGAAACTTGAATTTCATTTCAGATTTAAGAAAAAAAAAAACAATGAGAAAGAGAGAGAGAGATCAGGATAAAAAAAAAAAAGACAAAGAAAGAGAGAGAGAGAGAGAGAAATAATGAGAAAAGAGAAAAGATTTAAAAAGGAAGAAAAAGGAAAGGAGAGAAGATGAACAAAAAGCAGGGGAAAAGAAACAGAAAGAAAGAAAAATAAAGAAGAGAGACTGACAGACAAAGCAGGTAACCAGACAAATAGAGGACAAAGATACAAGCAGAGAGACAGGAAGAGAAAACAAACCTGGAAAGCTCATGACGTAATAAACGAGTTTTATGCCTGACTGGGATCTTACAAACCCATGAATCAAAGATCTTTTATACTTTCTTAGAGGTATAGCCTTGATCTTCCATGTCCTTGTCTATCGTTATTACCGCCAAATGTCACATTTTGTTATGCTTCTTCATCGTCCCTTTTTCGTTAGTCGTTAGTTCACGGCCAATGTAAGGCGGATAAAAATGTATAAAGACATTATTGATCCATCACTTCCATCACGTTTTTCGTAGTTAGAAATGATTTTAGATGATATAAACGAAATCAGTTAGAAATGATTTTAGATGATATATATGAAATCACTTAAATTTCCATCCAAGACTTACTGATAGTAATAGTTCCCCATCAGGCATCAGTTACTACTGAAGATTTATAATCGCAAGAAATAATAACCACAGAATCAAGACTTGCATTTGACCATTGACAGCATAGAGAGATCGGAGTTTGAATGCAGTGATGAATTAGGTCATGCATGGCTGTGAGTTTGAATATGTAACCTGGACATTATCTTGCTGTTAAGTTTTGCTGTGGTGGAATAAGTTATCTTCAGCTTTTCTGAGATATTGGGGAAAACCGCGTTTCATAGCATATGTCATTGGATGAGTTGTGGTATTCAGTTCTAATGAATTGACACAATGATATAATGCTGTTGACAAAGTTCTTTTGTAATGACGTTATCTGATAGTTATACTCAGGAATGCCTTGAGACACTGGTTGTATTTTGGCACAAGTTGAACTTATGTCTTTATAAAAGAGAACTAACGTTATGCTCAATAATATGGTTTTTGTTGTTTGGTGTTTTTGTCAATTTATGTTGTTTTTTTCTTCAAGGGTACAAACTCAGTTTTTTCGGGCACACGCAATCAGTAAATTCTCTCCCCTTTGACTCATCAAAGCGAAGTAACTCTTATTGCTGATCGTGTATGGAAGACAGATTTATGTCTTGTTTGTCATGGAGGCCATAAAGTGTGCTTGCCCTGTCTCTTAAACCATGTGCTGGGAGACATTAAGGGCTTTGTGTTGCGGCCACGGAAAACGAGACTGCTGTACAATGTCGGTACAAGATGATGATGTTTTATTCAGCTGGGACTAGTACGAATTATCTGGCTGCTGCGGGCAATACTCTGATCTGCATTCCCTAGCGTAATACCCATACGCTGTCGATTCTTATACACATAACAAACATATAACGGCGTATGTACCAACACAGCACAAGCAACCGAAATAGTAATATGCCAGAACACGTACGGTGGGTTCTCCCGAGGTGTCCGGTAGATGAGGTCATTTGCTGACGTGACATGGGTTCCCATTGTAGGTCAGTTGCGAAAGAACAAAGTTGTTCTCCACAGATGCCGTAGAAGATGGGGTTGTGCAGGGAAGAGCCATGGTTTCCCTTATCCTTCTTTTCCTAGATGGCAACTGATCCGTTATCCTGGAATGTCCCCAATGCTCTAAGTACTCTGTTGCTTTCACACTGCTCTTTTGAGAGCAGCATCTTCACAAGAAGCCGTGCGTGTAAATATTGTGGGGTCTGAGGTTGGTTTTCAAAGACTCTTTATATCTTTTCAGATGTATTTCTTGGTTACAGTGTCTCCCTTTCAGAAAGCCGCATCTTTGGAATTCTATTTTCTTCCAAACGGACAACATTGCAAACACACGTACAAAAACACCATCATCAATATTATTGTTTTCTTCATCATGCAATAGAAATGTCGTGAGATACAAGTTTAGACCGTGACTATCTTATTATATAGAAACACGTAGAATTTCCGGTCAAACTTTCTATACTCTTAATTCTGTTGGTCTTGTTGGGATTTTTTCCTGCTTCTCGCGAGATGAGGCGAGGGTGCGTTGATTATCTAGCGAGAATCACGAGGGGGTCCTACAAGGTCTTGGGACGACTCACTTTTATTTGACCTGAACCTAGCGTGCTTCCTCGGCAATGTTCAATGTCTACAGCTCTGGTAATAAGCCTAGATCGCTGAACACAGCTGCTAAAATAAGTTCCCAGCCAGAGATTGGTATCAGATTACTCCAGCGAGGACCATCCATCTGGGCGAGGGTGACAACCAAGGGATCGTAAAGTGCAATCAGGTCTTACGATTTAGCAGTCCTGTCGCTGACGTAAAATATAAAAATAGCATCCTATCTAAGTCCTCTAATCTTTGCCTGCGACCTATTTATAATCTGACTTTTTGCTGAACAGACAGATCATTCTATTCCCTCCCACTAGATCTAGTTTTTGTTACACATACATTACGTTAAGTTTTTGTTTTACTTCGTCTAACAAAGGTGCACCTAACTTGAAATGTTACTGAAGACATCTTTTATCTCTAATTCATGTAATGACTTCCATAACAAGCACATGAAATCTAAGACTGTCATATTTTACATATACCATCAGTCGACATGATGTACAGATATCCTTTCCTGTAGCTTAAAGGTAAACTTGTTACAAGGTTTTTTTCTTTCATACTATGCATATTTATGTATCGGTCTACCATTTTCCATAAGATCTTTCTGCATCTTTGCTAAGGTAACTGTCCTTGCCTAGAGATATTTACAGGCTCAAAAAGAAATCAACTGTAGCACCACTGTCACACGGCCAAAGCAAACAAAAAACAAACGAGTGAAGAAACAAACAAAGGAAAATAATATTTCCCGTCCCACCCCTCAAAACAAAACAAAATAACACAGACACATACACATTCACACACACAAACACATAATGCTGATGAGACACTGTCAATTTCAAGACAAAGAGCATTTGCTGGCCTCTCTCTCTTTCTTTCTCTCTCTCTCTTTCTCTCATAGACTCGTTCTCTCCCTCTTTCCCTCTCTCTTTCTGGATGTCTCGATTATCGGGGTTACAGACATGCTGCTATCGCTCTGCCAACCAGTGCTGATTACACCATCAGCTGTTTTAATGACGATAATCTGCCAGCAATCAGCCAAGTTCTCATAATTGCCGACATCAATTTCTGTGTGAAAGCCCTGCCATTTAGCTAATTGATGACGAAATTAGGCTCGTTAGAGAAATGGTGTAGGAGGATCCCTTTCTGACAGAGAAAGCTAATAATATTATAAACGTCTACTTTAAGATTAGATCAGTCAAATGAATACTCAGTTTCATATATTTGATGAGCAATGCGCTTTAACCCTGTATAGGTCAGTATTATAAATATAACTTTGGCCAAAAACAATGAATGTGCCTGAAATTTTGAGTAATTTATATCGTTAATGACAACAAAGTACAAGCTTTTACTACTGGCCAATATTTAGTGGATATAACAGTTTCACAACAGGGTGGCAGATGTATACCATTGTAATCGAGTTAAGCTGTCGTAATTTTTAAAAAGATGCCATGGATTAAAATGAATACTGACTTCATACAATTTCATATAATAATGGTGGGTGATTCACAACAATTAGTATGGTAAATAAGCATCGTGAAACTTACACCAGCAAACTGCGCCACGGCTGACACGATACGAAGCACTTGAGATACCCCCCTCCCCTAAGCGGGCTGAAAGACCTGGTAAAAGTAAACTAAATTGTGGTGAATATTTTACTTGAAGAAAAAACTATAACCAGTGCCAATTTTAATAATTTTAATTCTAGATGAGCCAAGGAGTATTAATTTCATGTCTCTCACTACAGCTGTGTCAAGTTTGAGAAAAGTTACGATGTCGCAGAGGCCGAGTCTATTTACACGACTAGTCTCAGTACGTCACTGACGAAAACGGAAAAATCACGAGCGCTGTCCCACGTGTCGGAAAAGAAAGAAAATCTCCCCTACACGCCAGTTCTTTTTTTTTTCCCCAATGATTAAAATGAACTAGACCAACCCTGCTGGTCTAACTTGCTGGAACCCTCGACCAGCCCAAGTCCATGCTCACGATAACATGTAGGTCGGACGAGCGGCTGATGTGTTCAAAAAGATTAGTCGCGTAAATAAATACTTCCTTTCGCAAATGCCCACCTGACATCAATTCTATTGATATTCCCCTAAGATATCTGCATGGTCCAACGATGGCATATCTTAGGCATTATTTGATATTATGTGCGTGAGTCCCAACGTATTTCGTAATATGTTTGTATGATATGTCGCAAAATATAAAATAATACAGATAGAAATAACAAACACATCTTTTTCATATGCACTGTTATGATGAATGTTACATTAAAAGCACGCACAATTTCATAACTGCTCCGAAGCACCTGCATATTTAATAAAAGTTTGCTAGAAAATACATGAACAACTTTGAATTTTGACCCTGAAATAGCTAGCAGCTTCGCAAAGTCTAGAACCGTTATTCAGCACTCTATGAATCATTATTCAGAAAATGAAAAATCCGGACATCATCATATGCCAATACCAGATTATCCATTGATCAAAGCTGGCATGAAAAAGGTCTTCATAAACCATCTCAGGCTCTAGAAACCTAAGACTGGTGAGGGTCAGAACCATTATTATGCTAAGAGTGCGAAGCCAAAATAAGACCGAAGTTGACCTAGCATTGCGTCTAGTCAATCAAATGCTGTAATACTAGATTTTCTGCCCATCAGTGTTGATGAATGTGTGTGCTTTTTCTCCACTCGGAATTCATTTGTGGTGTTTTTCTATACAGCTCTCCACAATTAAAAGAAATAGGAATGATGGGTGGGAGGGGACTGAGAGTGGTGGAGGGTTTGGGGGATGGGGGGGTGGGGGTGGAAGAGCTCGGAATATTAGAAGGGGAGGGGAGCAGCTGACATGGGGGAATGGTGAGAATACATTTTCGAGGGAAGGGAATGCTCCAGGAAGAAGAGATGACCTGATACAGGACACTTGAAAATTGACTTAATGAGGTAAGCCAAACATAATAACAGACCATCATTTCTATGAAATAATGATAACAATCCATTGTTCTGGAAAGCAGCACGAATGAACATTTTGGTTGTCAAAGCTTTATTGGAACATCCCCTGGGAGTAATGTCATCTTTTGTCGTTTCCTTGAAGTGGCATATGTTTCAACGCTTTTGGTTTATTAATATGAAACATTTCTTTTTTAAAATTCAGCCTAATAACCTTAACAGTTCGATGATGGATTACACTGCTACCATCATTTTATAAAATAGAAGAAGACTGTCCAACCGACAACTAACTAAACAATTTTGAAAAAACATTGAAAA
>JBCAUA010548677.1:0-16594 GCA_038406235.1 Peronia verruculata | reverse complement strand
CTTACTCTATTTCAGTCAGTTGAACTCTGAAATACATTTGGAGATTGATATAGAAAGTTTTGGTGAAGAAAAAAAAAAAAGACGTTAAAACTTCATTCACTGTTGAAAAACGTATGATTTCTCCGGTCGGCTCAGTTTGATGAGCGCCTGATTTCATCGTGTCATGTCTCATTTATCCTCAACTTCATTATGTTGTATGACTAAATGGGAACAGTCTGATATCAGATGTGAAGACACTCATATCCAAAATTAAGTCCTGTGCTCTGGCCAGTAAAATCCTAAATTCTCAATGAAAATCTCTGTGACATTTGATTGTTTCACTTAGTTGTGTGACATATTTTATGGTCAAGCAAAAAAACATTGAACTTAAAGCCTACTCATCACTTTCCTGCAATGCCTTCTATATCTATTTTAATTGATGAATATGTGGAAAAAACTGTGGTAAAAGATTTGTGAAACTTACATGATTCTTTGGATTTTTTTTTTTTTTTTTCAGAAATGTTTTGGAAGCTCAATCGCTTTTAATGGCAAATTCTCCACCAGCCAACGGCTGCCGAACACGTGCAATGTGTCTTTTACTGAGACTGAATTAAAAGGTCAGGATAAGACAGTGGCTGAAAACTATAAATGTGACGTACAATTAAATTTTACGATAAAAATTGCCTGTCTGTTTTACAGCATTTACATATAGATTTCAGTACAATACCTTGATGTAATAGTAGAACACAAGATTTTGGGAAAAACCTGTTAGAGAAGTACGGTACATCAGCTGTTTTCCTACATCATTAACACTACTCATACTATTATTATTTGAAGATCATCTAGGTTCAATAGGCTATGAGTCTGTCACTCACAGCACAGAATTTTAGCCACAAATTTCCTACCTGCTGTTCTTAGCCAGAAATTTATGGTCGAGGCAAGGACAAGGTTATGGAATGATAGGATTTCTGGAGAAATTGGTGAACTCTGTTATAGAAGCACGTTAGGATGTGTGAGACACAGAGGGATATTGTGGGTTTGTCACAAGAATTGTGGATGACTTACTATGCAGTTTCATGACCTTATACTTTTTTTGTAAAATACAAAATAGGCAGAATGGCTGATGCAGTTTGCAATAATCTTCATTTTTATTCCTCAAGCATAATTGAGAATCAGTTTTCAGGATGGTGATCTAACTGTTTTAGGAGATACTAACATATATTATTGGTCACACTTGGACTGGGCTGAATAAATTGAAATCTGACAATATTTCCCAGCATTTTCTGGGCTTAGAAGGTAAAAATATGTTTCACCTTCCTTTCCAGGCCATGAGATTTTGTCCAAAGTGCCATCTCTACAAGCCAGTGTAGGAGCAGCTTGCCATGCACAAGACAGGTATTTCCACATTGATGGGTACAGCTTTGAGCATAGTCATTCATTTTGCTGATCTTGTATGAAAGATTTGCTTTACACTTTCTCATTATAATAGAAAAATTCAATTTTTATCCAGAATCCTAAATTTTTGAAAAGTTCAGTTTATGACTAAGCACTTTATACATATTGATATACATGTATGTAGATTTCATAGATGTCACATGCTATTAATAGGGCAAATGAGTCGCAAGTCGCGCCAGGTGAGTTCAAGTCACAACTGTTTTTTACTGTTTTTCACCATTTTCCGACTATAATACCAAGATATTTCTTTTTTTTTTTTTTTTTCAGATTAAAAAAAAAGGTTATATTGACATTTTATGAAGAAAAAAAAATTAGTATCTTAGTTGAAAAGAAGTTAAAAATGACCAAAACTAGCCGTATATCTTCGTTGCCAAGGGGCGACTTTCGACTCATTTGCCCTGGTTGCAAGTCAAATGGTGTGTGCAGTTAAAATAGGCCTGTGCATGATCGGTCATGATAGCCTGGCTGTATTGGTCATGGAGTCATAATCGATTAATTGATTATGATGACTGATGATCAGTTACGTTGTCAGTCATGATCGACCATGAAATAAAGAATTCATCATCATAGCTTAACAACTTGTCCTTGGCGACATGCAAGTCACTCTTGCCATCACTCTTTCCCTGCTACCCGCATGTCAGCTGCTGTTAAAAAAGAAAAGAAAATGTCACTGACCTGCCAAAACCTAGGCTATATTCACTGTTTAACTCTAGTAGTGTCAAGGGAACAATTTGCTGCACTGTTTTATATTTTGCATATTAATTAATTTTTAGATAGCTGCAAAACAATAGCACGATATTCGTTTCATACATGTACTGCCATTATTTGTCTCACTGTTATTTCTTGAATATGAATCCATATCATAGTGGAAATGTTGCAGTCTGTTTCTTCTGTTGCATTTATAGTTAAGGTCCCCTTATTGTTATAACCTTCCTCAACCCCCATGCAAACTTCTTTGAATAAACGACTGAAACAGACCATAGTGTATTTGCCAGTATCTTGAGAAAAAAAAAAAAAAGTTAGTCATTTGAAACAGTCTACTGTTGAGCAATGGCTGTCTAGTAATTTCTTGCCCATCCCCACCCACCCACCACAGAGCTTTGCTGTTGGTGTCATTGTTTGACACATGGTATTCTTCTTTAAGTGTTAGGTTTGGAGCAGATATTGATGACTATGGCTTGCCAGAACTTTCCATTGTTAGTTCTCTTTATCATCTCGGTATTGCTCATTTCATTCTTGGTGGTATATCTGTTAAGGCTGTCAGTATATTTCACACACTGCTGGCCTGTGCTTCTCTTCCCTTGGATGACACGTGATATGTCCTTCCTAAATTAGAAACTGGTGAGGTGGTTGCTTTTATTTATCAAAAGTAATGACAGTTATAAGGTAATATTTAGTATGAAACTGTACTAGACATCGATGCCTGATTTATTTGTAGAGTTTGATTTGTGAAATATTGAGTTTCACATCCCAAGTTTTTCTCACTCAGTCAATTTGACTCCGTATTTCCTTCAGATGCATCGACACTAGTTCTGGAGTCATTTCAACTGAACATTCGAACCCTCCACACGTTCAGTTTGTCACGCTGTGGGATTCTGTTTTGCTTGTACACACAAACAGCATTGCAAGATATCGAGGTTACCTGCATACTGTGTAGCGAAGAATAGGCGAGCAAAAAAGCTTACAGGAATAAAGCCTAGATGTATTAATATTTTGGAGGAACTGTGATTGTCGTTTGAAGATTTTCAGAATTATCTAAGAGTGGTTTAAATGGCCTGTCTATATTTGTTGAGCATTTTATAATGTAAGACTTTGTCTGGAGATAATGAATACAGTGATGAAAAAAGTGATTACTCTACGTTTCTTGGCTACAAACAATAATATTCAACTTTTTAGGTGCAATAACCGTGTTAAATCCCAATGCCATAGGATAATATCAGACACAGCAATCTTATCGGTACGGTCTACATATAATAGATCTAGGGTAGGGATGAATATAAATTGCTATCTTTTTTTATAAATCTGCAATTAGTTTTTTTTATTTGATCTATGAGTTACATAATAAATTCACTGCATTTACTCTCTGCCTGAAGCAACTTCAAAGGAAGCTGACAGCATCCGATTGTGCTCAGCTTTGGCTTGCAGAACTGTGCAAAAAATATCAGGTTCTGTCTGATTTGCTCAGTTTGGGATTTTGGGACGATAAAGTTGGTCTAAGTTCCCCCTACACACACAGTATGAACTGTGCAAACCCAAACTGCACAGTTAGAATGGGACAAAAACAGTGTGTATGGCCAGCGTAAGTCCCCGGTCAAAGATCCCATGAGCGAAACTCAGACTGACTGTGGGTGGTGGCATTTTTTTGTTTTTGATCACAACAGACTAAGGTCAAGGCCATAACTGATAGAATAATCGATCATTGACGGTCATGGGAGTTGATTAACTGTTAATGAACATTGTCGGTCATGCATAGGCCAAGTTAGAAGCTGAAACAATTCACATTTTTTGGTTAACAGTAGCGCTTGAGGTCTTCAGAGTATGATATTGATGCTAAATTATGTGCACTATACATGTATTGTGTTGTTGTTTCATATTGTGATTGGTATAAGTTTATCCAATAATTATGGCTAACATCAGTAGCAATCGCCATGATTTTTTTCTGCATGCATATGTTTTGATGCCATGATGTCCTTTCCATCTGCAGGCCATCCCATATCTTGCAAGCCTTGGGTATACCCAACTTGACAGCCTGGCGAGCTTTGCGTATCTCTGTGGGAAGGGAGACAACCAGACAGGATATTGATATTGTGATCCAAGACTTGCAAACCTTATTCAGTTTGTGTGATCAACAATAAAATGATGGTGCCATGATGATATTGATTAACTGCTTTACCGTTATGCTGACTTTGCATATCCACTGCATATCCCATCCGTCCACTGCTATCCCCCCACTCCCACTCAGTTCTGTTGGATGACTAACCAGCATGCCACTAGCACTCTAACCATTCCACAAGCAATCAGAAGTGTCATTTTTTACTCAGTGTTATTGTTACATGAACAAACAGAGTAAATGCCTGACTTTGTCTCTTAATGCTTGTCCATCTGCCAATCCTCAGCTTGTGATGTCTATCACAAGATTCTGTGTATTGATGCAAAAGGAATGTTTGGGACATTGGATCAAAGGGGAAAGTGGGATGGATGGTGGTGAACTGACTGCAAAGGTACTGCATATCGACAGCTTTGTCCAAGAAATCCCCATTCCAAAATTTTTGAGAAATTGACTTTTTGAGGCACAGAACTCCCCTAGTCCATACCCACTATATATCTTTACTTTGCTTCAATGGCATCCTGTGAGTATCGAAGATGGAATAAAACCCGTATAATTTTTTGAGGAAGAAAAATCTGGTATTGTGCATTACGGATGGCTTGAAAGCTTTTCTGGAATTAATTCTTGGAGAAAAACCTGTTGACAATTTTCTTTATTGAGGTAATGTGTTTCATGCGCGCTCCATATCTCTGCACAAACTGAATCTTTGTTGAGGCCTCCCTGTCTAGCAATCAATTAATGTCTGGTTATTATCACTGCAGCTTTTTACTCCAGCAATACTTTGCACGAAACATTGATATGTCTTGAAGTAGTAATACTGGTGGGAAAACCATGATTCAGCCACATCATTGCCAAACCTCAATGCAAGTTGAGCAGTTTGTTAAGTTTCAGGCACAGTCTGGTTATAAATTGTGTGGATCACAGGTGATTGTGCCCCTCAGGATACCAGGAATTGTCATTGCATGGGAAAATTTGGATTTCTTGATTTTGATGCACTTTGATATCCTGTTGTCCATAGCCACTCTCTCCCAGGAACAAGTGCAAGTTTCCAATCATATAAAGCTCAACATCCCTTCATAATTCTTTATTCTCTGTTCCCCCACTGTCTTAGTGTGTCATCTAGAAGAGTGAGCTCATGACCTAGTTAGTGTAGTAGATCAATGGTTTTGACTGAGATTTTAATCACTTTCAATACGATTTGTATTCAAGTTGATTGAGTGAGACATCATCGATTTTAATCAACAATGGCTTACTGTTCCAGTGATTCCCACACTCTTGATCATTCGTCCGATGACAGTGATTCTCTGTCTCTTTTGTTTAAGAGCAAGGGAAAAGTGCTGCAAGTACATGCATCTTACAAATACAAATAGTTTATTTGTCCACTAGGAAATACATTTTGACCAGTGCAGAAAACAATTGAAACAAAAATATATGAAGAATACACAGCACAAAGATACATTAATGACATCATATATTATATCTCCATACCTACACATTCATACACACGTATCACACAGACATACGCACACAGCCACACTCACATACACAGCCACATCTACACTTACAAACATACATACACACACACACACACATCCATATATACATACATGCATGCATACATACATACATACGTACGTACGTACATGGTTTCTTACATATCTACATACCTATTAACAAACATAAAATCATACGTACATATGACAATATTGCATGAACAGTGTGCAACCACTGACATTTACATCCATTCGTTCAGATTTTGCAACACTCTTACTGATGATGGTACAAACAAATTATTATTTCTTTCTGACCTATTGAGCCTCTTCCTGCATTTTAAGTTTGATCGAACATACTTGGGATCTTCACAGTTTTTCGTCAAAAGAAGCAACCCAAACTCTATCTTTTTAAGGACAACAAAGAAAAAGTGTAGCATCTGAATATGTTATTGAGGTTCAAAGAAGAAAATTTTAATTATGTGTTTTGCTGACTGAGTTGGTGAAGATTTTCAAGTTGTAACCGTTTCACTGCCAAGCCAATTTTACAGTCCTGTGCTTAGCATCAGCGATATGGTCAGTCTCATCAACCACTGCTAACCCCCCTCTTTAACTATCAGACACCGACTGGAGCAATGGATCAAAGAAGAAAAGTGGATGGGTTGGTGGACAGCTGATTGTTAGACTAACTGGACACATCTGGTACGTCCTCCCCCACACCAGCTTCCACTTGGTTGGACATATCTTGTACTGTTGTTTGCAATGAAGCGGTTAAACAATGTGAATGGAATAATTTTGTTGGTTAAACTAGATTATAGGATTATTGTGCTTTTAGTCTTTTCATTTGTTTTCAAGTTCATCAACTATTATCCTTCCTTTGACATCATCCTCATCATCACATCATCAATATTACAAAAATGAATATATAGTTTGTCATTTTGAGTTTTGAAGTAAATTTATCAATTCATAAACCTTATAAACATTACGCTGCACTGAAATTTCAGTAAAGAAACTTGTAATGCACAATGCAGGTATTTTCTTACAAAAGTAAAGAGTTGCTTCTTTACATATATTGGGATGAAGAAACCTGGAAAGGACTTTATGGGCTGCTGCATCTAAGAATACCCGAGTAAAAAAGAAAACGGCAAGCCACACAACATTTGCATTATCTCTTAAAGGCAAAGTAGAAGTCATGTTTTGTAAGGTTAGATTGTTTTGAAATTGCTTATATCTTCTATTACTCCTAGTAGGTGTAATACTAGAGTAATACATGCAGTTCATATTCGACTAAGCAAAAACCTGAAAATCCCAACCGGAGTGTTTGTACCCCCCCCCCCGCTAAAAATAGCTCACTCACTGATGTTTGTCACCGCTCCACACGAGATCCGAGAACATTTCACTGGTTCCTGTGCATTTTTTTTGTTTTGCCTTGTCAATGACAGTGAACAGTGTTTGTACCCCCCTACCAAAATTAGACGGGAAATTTCCAGCTGTTTGCTTGGTCGGAACAAATCTATTGATAATTTATTTATTGCTAGGATAATGCAATATACATGTTGATTTAAACTACCGGTACTCTAGTCTCATTTTGGAACTTTTTCTTGTTTTTCTGTTACTGTCAAGCACAATTTTTTCATTATCCTGTCAGTTACAGTGCTGAAAGTTTGCCTTTAAATATTTACATAGCTTGATTTATAAACAAAAGCTCATTTCTTTTTACAAATTCTTGGTGGACACATGTCTTTATGATATGGACTGTACATATGCTAAACATGTATTTCTTTGGAAATTAAGGTAGGAGATATTTTATGCATAGAAAGAATATTCTGCATTTGAGAGATACCCCCCCCCCCCCTGGGTGAAGGGCAGAGGAGGGAAGATGAAGCACAAACTTAAGCACCAGTTAGATACAAGTTGTGTTGCAACATTTATAGAGTGAGAGTATTTCTGAAATGTATTAGAGTAGTAATTTTGCCAGTTCAGGTGCTAGTGCAGTTGTGTGGGACTGAGCTTCATGATATGGCTGTAGTATTTCATTTCCTCAATATGCTTATCTTTATGGTGTTGCAGTCTGGTGATGCATAGAATATCAGATATTTTTTTTTATCTATTTTCATAGCCCTATGAAACATGATATATAATATAAAAGTAATAAAGTTGTGAGTTCTGGTGTAAATGCCTATATGTGTACACTTGTTTATGTTGCATGTTGATAATGCAGTTGTCAAATTCAATTTAAAGTAAGGAGGCCTATCAGATTATTTTTTTTTTATGGTTGAAGAGATCCTGAATCTCTTTGAGTGTGAGTGGTTGAAAAGTGGAATCTTGATTGGTATGGATAAATCTGTTGTATGAGTAATCTAATTGTTTTTGGTTTTTTTAATCGTTCAATTTTCATTTTTATCATTAGGGGCAGGTATCTGTCTGTCAAGCATTTTAAAACTTGGTTAGGTCCAGTAAAATATAACATCAACACACGGCTCAATTCCAAGATTTTGACAGCTTTCATTCTTTTTAATAAATGTGGTCTTAAATTGACATGGAAGTACATACATGAAAACTGCCTCTCCCCAAGGCAGTACCGGTAACTAGTCCGAGAGGCCTCAATGTAAAGGGGCATAATCATAGTATACACTTAGTTTTCCAGATATTTATGAGTTATGTCCCCTCTAACTGCTCGCACATTTTTGTTCAAATAATACTTGTAATAATAATACATGTCATCATAACAATCATGACCCGACACCAGAATAATAATATGATGACATGATTGCAATCAGATACAAAAGTCAACTTTAATTTTGTCAGCTTGAAATCGAAGTGCAGGACATAGCAAATGAAGTCGTTTGAGGCAAACGTCTGTCCACACCATGTTCTTATCATCTTGGCTACATACAGTAATACAATCGTAGATTTATGCTGTGTAGGTCATATAATTGGGCCTACTCTTTGCAAACCGGTACCTTACTAATCTACCCACGATACGGCACAGGTTTAAAATCATTTCGACGCTATAGAAAACTGGGAAAGAAGGTAAATGTGTACAAATTAAAAGACGCAGCATATTATAGACTATTATAATACATGTGTACAAGAAAGATCTACACCAAAATTACAGCAGAGCAAATGATTTCGGGAAATACCCGACCGAATTTCCCGGTGGAAGTAAGTTTACAATCAATAAGTGAGGCAGACATGCGGCATTCGCAGTCTCTCGACTAGAGAAGGTAAGATATCAAAATGATTTTTACATTAGAATTTGGCTGAAGTCAGTCGGCAGATCATGTTGGGTAGGAATGGGCTAATTTGTGCTAATGCCATTTTCGCCTTTAGGGCATCAGTCTTATATACCCAAAAAATACTGTCTGGGTCCAATTCAATGCCCAGACTCTCAGCACTTCGACACAAGTCAACAAGGGCCTGCTGCTTAATAGCATTGATCTCTTGCCCATACATATAATCTTGTATCTCTGAACAAAATTGATCTTGAAGTTCATATTCACGATAGAAAATAATTTAATGTACTACTGATAACTTACGGGTAATCAAGTACATCAACACAATCACAGTAACAGCTAGGCCCTGTTGTTTAAAAGATTTAGATCTAGCCTCATTTCAGATCTGGGCCGAAAGTTCACCAGTCTCTTTGATACGCAACTACATGTTATTAACACTGCTCATTACTATTGTTATTTGGAGAGTATTTAAGTTCAATTGGCTATGAGTCTGTCATTCTTCGTAGAGAAGAGTTTTCATAAATTTCCTATCCACCGTAACAGGGTCAAGCCAAGAAGTGAGACAAACTTTTTTGATCAACGGAATTTCCCAAAATATTGGTGAACTCAATTTATGATGGATGGTGAAGGCAACTGGCAATGGCATAGACTGGCTGGGAATTTCAGTCAACACTCATAGTCTGTCTACCCGCCAAATAAAACAGTCATGATAATGTCACGCTCCTCATTATTGTCCTCTCGCCTTCTTCAATCTTTTCCCGCTTACCTTTCTTAAATCCTACTATGCATAGAATACACATCATTATCATCGCCATTGATTCTTTCCTGGAATTAAGCACCAAAAAGTACGAATACTACGCGTGCCAATAAATAGGCCTACTGTCCATTCATGCGATCAGATGTTGTAGTAGAGACTGTCAAGACTACAACATAGGCCTACATCACCAGCAGCAGTGTCGTGTCTGGAAGTAACATTTATAGTAATTTTAAACAAACAGCAAAGATATAGCTTAAGCCACACAGGTCAATCAAAAGTATCCATTCAGTCCAATCCCCATTTAAGGGGGGGGGGGGGCATGTTCAAATTAGAGGAAAGCAATGGAAAAAATCGACTATTTCATACGGTTGCCATGGCAGAGCCGCAATCTTTGACTTTGGCGTCCCTAAATTGATTGTAAAATCTCTCTCCCCAGACAAATTGCAACGAAGCTTGATAAAACTTGGTGAATGTATTGTTTGATATAATATCCAGAAAGTATTTCAGTCCTTTCCATGCAATACAAAATTTTGTATAGGGCCTACATTTTTGAAAATGCCATATAGCGAAAATATTCAAATTTTGCCATTTTTTCAAACTAAAAACCCAATTTTCTCTAAAACTTACCTCTAATGTTAAGATTACTGTTCACTTATGCAGCAGCTACAAGCAATTTGGTTAGGTCATGCTTAACAGTTTGTGTTTTGTTTGTTTGTTGGTTTTTGTTTTGTTTGTTTGTTTTTGTTGTTGTTGTTGTTTTTATCCCCGAATAAGATAACATATGGTATATGTTACAGATTTGTGTGAGTATTTTTTCATGAATGAATTATCTTTGCCTTTCTGATCGTTCCCTGACAGTGAGGGTCAGTACATGTGTAAATGGTTTATCGGCCTGGTCTTTGAGGTCTCTCACGTGGGGGCGTCGCAGCCTGGAGCAAATATTGATCTCACCTACGACATCCAGTCATTTTCAGACATTGGTAAGTTTCACATCTTCCTAGTCTATTTTTTTTTTGCTGTTGGTGTCGTTTTATTTTGTGTGAGTTATTCATAATGAGTCCATCAAGTTTTATTTTCTCTTGCAAAACAGTAAGATGGGTTTACTTGTAATCTGTTCCCATTGCCGAATGATTTACGGTTTGTGAAAATCAAAGGCAAATCAAGAATTCCCAAACAAAAAATGCTTGTAAGTGAGCACAGGAGATGCTAAGGGGTAAGTCCTTACAATTATCACATTGCTGGGAGTGTCTTTACTCATCATTCAGATATGAATAATCTGATCTTTGAAATACTTGAGTAAGGTAAGCTTTAGAGGAGCATAATTGTGTTGGCGCAAGCAAAAACCCAGCTTACGTCGCAGACATTTGAAGAGAACTAGGGGCTTTCAAAGTCAATTTTGGACCTACCTGCTGATTTGGGTTTTCACCATAGATTTCTTGAAGATGTTTAGCATGTACTGACACTGTAAAAGGTTCCAAAATGAGCATTAAACATATTTTTTTTTGATATTTTTGTAACACTACCCTATTCGCGATATTTCCCCAGTCTACGCTTATGTTCGCTTAGGTCCATCAAGAAAATCCTTCTTGTTGTGGTAGTGACCTGCTCGCCACTGTTGCAAGGCCTGTGTCTGTAGGCCAACAGTACGTGACGCATTCCGGACATTTATATGTAGTACCCCGCCTGTCCCGCCCTCAAGCTAAATGCTCATTCACATGCGTCGGTCATTCATGACCAGATCATGCTTGGCCAGCTGTCTTATTATTCCCATCTGAACCTAAATCTTTAAGTTACCGTGATGTCCCACCTCGCCCTTCATTTTATGTTTTCACCTACAATGCATGTTTTGCCGACCACGATGTAAAATTGTTAATCGAGATGTAATTCTAGATCCATTCTGGGGAATATTCACACTCACAAGTCTGGTCTGATGCTGATGTTACTTAAGATTTCGAATTTTAGTGATAAGCGCCACAGACAGAAGACAGCAGGCTACCAGATGGCTTGCATCATCATGTAGGCCCACCGGTCTTGTCTGCTTAATTTACATACTTCACTTTTGCCTGGAATCCCCCCTGGGACATAAGCCAGCGACAAGAGCTCTCCAGGCATCTCGATCCTGGATCAGACGTTCCAGCTGCCCCCAGATACAACCCATCCTTTGGGTATCTGCTTCCAAGTCCCGGCACCAAGTGTTTTTTAGGCGGCCTCTTTTCCTTTTCCCTTGGGGGGTTCCAGGTTAGTACCTGTCTTGTGATGCAGGATGCAGGTTTCCAGAGCGTATGTTGCCGATCCATCTCCAGCATCTCTGCAGTATCTCCTCTACGGGCTGTTGTTTTGTTCGTTTCCACAGCTCTTGGTTGCTGATGACGTCAGGCCAGCGTATTCGCAGGATCTTCCTGAGGCATGTGTTGATGAATGTCTGGATTTTTTTCATAGTCGTGATGGTAGTTCTCCACGCCTCTGCACCATACAGTAGTATAGGCTAATTATTGTGTTTAACATCCTGATTTGATGTTAATTGTTAGGTCTCTGGTATTCCAGTCGTTTTTCATTTGTTGGAAGGCTGCCCTTGTCTTACCGATTCACACTCTTACATCTGCATCTGTCCACGATGCTGCGTCGATACATGAAATTTTCCACCTCTTCCAGTGCTTCACCTTTCAGCGTGATAGGGGTTTCATTTCCTGTGTTTACCATGAGCATCTTGCTCTTTCCCCTATGGGTATTTAGTCCTATGCTCGCAGAGTTGTCTATCACAGTGTTGGTTTTCTCCTGCATCTGTTGTTTAGTATGGGCAAGGTCGTCGGTGAAGTCGAGGTCATCCAGCTTCTGCTATGGCGTCCACTGAATGCCATTTCTCTTTCGAGCTGTAGCTGTTTCCAATATCCAGTCTATAGCTAGCAGGAACAGGAAAGGTGATAGGAGACAGCCCTGTCTCACTCCCGTCCGTACTTGGAAGGCATCTGTGACCTGTCTGTTATGTATCACTCTACATGACATCCTTCGTAGGAATTCTTGATAATTTTGGTGATTTTTCTCTGCACTTCATAGTGTCTCAACATAAGATGGGACTAAAACACACGTTTTGTCTTTCCTCAGCTTAAAGCTGAATTTCTCTGTTTTACGTTTTGTACCCTCATGGTACAAAAACTGCCATATCTTAGGTTCTAGTTGTGAGAAATGGATGAAATAAAAAGCAAAATGCTCAGAAATTATTCTATTTTCACACACAACACAATTCAATTTTCAAAATTTTGAAGTTGAGTTGGTTTTTCTCGTGGGCCCACACAATTTTGAAAATGAAGTCAAAGAAATAACAAAGCAATATGTAGTTGTTCACAATATTTAAGGTAGCCTTTTGGCAGAAATAATCCTTGCATCTTGCAGAAACCACAGTTAGACAGAATATGTCAAACTTGACACAAACAGTTCTTTGAGATGCAAAATAAAATATATTGTTTTGCTGTTGGGTTTTTGTGGGTTTTTTTTTTTTCATATGTGCTGATTATTTAATGAGCTAATTATCTTGTATTCCTCACAGTACATAAACAAGCCATGCATATAAACTTGTACAAAGAAGGTATGAAAGTGGAAATTCAGTATGTCAGAAAGTAAGTGAACTGTCTTTTTTGTTTGTTTGTTTGTTTGTTTGTTTTTTTAGTTCTGTGAATGTTGTAATTGTTAAATATGGTTTTGAAGTTCAAAGAAAAGTTTATTTTTCCTACCTGGTAATGATCAGAATATGTTGTTCTTGTTTGTTTGTTCAAATGGAAACAAATTTCCCCACGATGCATTTGTCATTGAAGTACCCTAAGTTAAAATTTTGTTTTGCCATTAATGATGAAAAGAATCCTGCATATGTATCTTTGGGCATTTTTGAAATGTGCGGTGGCAGATTAACTGCAGAGAATTGTAAATGCAGAAAAATGTTTTATAAGAGAAAGAGAAAATCTCAGAAGGTAAATATGTGTATTCTAGTACGGTTATCGTGTCGAATGTAAGATTCCTTATGGGCAAGACTCTTGTATAAAATCCTATCGAACTTGTGTTTCCCTCTTCTTTGCAGGAAGTTTTTGTCACAGTTCGTGTCCCCACAGATTTTGAATCAGACTCGATCGAGGAAACGGGTAAGCTGCTCAATATGATACATTGCTTTACTCCCAGAAGTACTGCTGTTTTAGGCCTTGATTATTGTAATCCACAATGCTAATCTCTTTGAATTACCCTTCAATTTATTTCCGCATTGGAGACGGCGATAGTATGTTACTCATCCAGATGAAGTAATTTTTATGGATGTCAGAGAGGGCTTCAATAAGAAAATCAGATTTACCGAACTTAGTGAACTGAATACAAACAGACAAGTCACAGCTGAATTGTTTCCTCACCAACATCCAGTACTTTTAGTTCCCAAGGGAGGCAAGATAAAGCTGGGAACCGCTGGTTTGGATATTTTTCAGTAACAACATAATAATAATAATTTATACCATATCAGTATATTTGAAGAACGTAGAAACGCCTCTTTCCAGTGACACCAAGAAATCCATACCCCAAAAAAAAAAATTGGACATCAAACCCATTTCATTCAGTTGCAAGCCATGTTCTCGCAACATTGTATTATAGCAGCTTATGGGAGCTCACCATGACCAGGCTTGTTACTTCCTTTTGCCAGCTACAAGAAGTGATCAGAAAAGAAGCAGTGTAAAGCACAAAAAACTTCACTTGCTTTTTTCTTTTTCTTTTTTTCTTTTTTCAAACTAAAGATTGATCACGTAAACAACCGAGAGAAAAAATTATTACAACAAAAAAAAAACAACATTGTCCTTATACCGTAAATTTTTATTGGTATAAGTTTCAAGCAAAGGGAGCAAAAGTTTTTTTTTGTTTTTTTTTTCTCTTCTTTACGCTACTTGTTCAACACTTCTTCCTACATTACGGGACTGGTGCCCAAATGATGTGATAAAATTAGGAGGGGGTGGGGCAGAATTTTCAACTTTTGTCAGAAATTTGTTGGATTGGACATCTCTGTATTATGACTAGCATCAGAACTCAGAACTTCAAAGAAATGATCAAATGGGCAATTGTGAAATGAAAAATATGTCTATAAAATTTTTTCATACCTTTTGTGTACCCAGCAAGACAGTGGGAGACATTCGTCAGGCAGCTCTAGACGGATGAGTTCAGATAAGGGATTGGGCAGTTCCTCATCGTCAGTCACATCAGGAAGCAAGACAGACTTAGACTCAGAGTTGACGAAGACAGTTGTCTCTGCGGAGGATGATGAGACCTCACAGGAATCGGGTTGCGATTCTCACTTAGGGAACACTTCAAACGGAGCAGTCGTACTAGAGTCGGAGAGTATGCAGTGGAATGCATCAGAAAGCACAGCCACCACAGGAACTGTCAGTCTCTCGTGTAAAGAAGAAGATGACCTGGAAGACAAATCAGAAAATACAGTAGTAAGTTTTGTTGCCATTGGCTGTCTGACACTTATTGATGTTATGCGCTTTTCAGCCCTCCGTTGACAGCTGTCTCTCGTAGTATGGTGCATATATTGTTATGAAACAAAAGCAGGACAATTTCAGTTTTATGCATTTCCAACATATTAGAGACACTTTTTGGGGGTCACTGAGAAATTGCTAATAGAAAGAATTCTGCAAACCATAACATTCTTTGGTGATTCATCATACCATTAGGTTGCACAACGAGAAATAGATAAAACTGAGCAGCAGTTGTTAAGAAGAAACATTTGTTTTTGTGTGTGTGTGATTTTTTTTTTTTTTTCATTAGCCACCCAAATCGTAACTACTTTGACACTAGTCTTTCCCACACTAGTCTTTCCCATTTTAGCAACAAGGAAAAGCTTCAGTGGAAAGTAAATGTCAGTATAATATGTGGCAGAAAATTTCTAAAAGAAAAAAAAATAATGTACATTGCGTATGTGGTAAATGGATGTTGTAGTATTGGATATGTTTATATGAAGTAAATACTGTTTTTGTTTGTTTACCAGGGAAGTCCATCTTCTCAAGATAGTGGGCAGGATGCTGCATCAAAACGACCAGGCTCTCCATTTCAAAATGATACACCACCCAAAAAATCGAAAGATTTAGAGCAACAGGTCAGTCACTCTCCTTTGGTATATGAAACTGTGCATTTATTATTTCCACCATTTCCGTTAAGGTAACCTCCACTTGGAGGTTGAAAGACATGTGCAGAATGTAGCCTTTTCTGCAAAATTAAAAAGGATGCAATGGAGCAAGCATTTTATTTCACCATCGGCTTTGGAAAGGGAAAAATGTTTCATGATTATTTTTAATCACATGCAAGTCCTTGATTAAGTTTCATCATTTACTTGACATAAGGAATTCTCCTGCCTTATATTGTGCAGGTAACCTAAAGAAAAGCTGCCCCCTTTTTTTTTTTTTTTTTGTAAAATATGTTTGTCAGTTCATCAGGATAATCTATATAATAAGAGCGATCAGGGGGCGTGGCACTTATCGTCCAATAAAGTCAGAATCGGCAGGCATTTAAAATTTAAAAAAGTTACACACGTGGGCAACTGATACCCAACTGTGTCATAGGCTACTCTTTATTTTGATTGAATGTACAGTTGTTTTATTTTTGTTAATTCCGAACTATCATTCATTTTGTCCACCATGTGTGTGTGTGTGTGTGTAAATAATACTCAATTGACTGTAATTTGTTCACTCACAATTCGCAAGCAGGCCACCGCGGTGTTTACATCACTCTCGCCACTCAGCATTGATCTACACTGTTTTCAAGTGTTTGTGCCATCACTGTGTTAAGAATTTGTGTGTGCCATCACTGTGTTAAGTATTTGTGTGTATGA
>JBCAUA010548676.1:0-31835 GCA_038406235.1 Peronia verruculata | reverse complement strand
GCTTGACCACCCTCCCGACACCTTAGAATGGACATATCAACTTTTTGATACCATTTTTACATTCAGCAGAGACCGTATTTTTAAAAGAAAACAGAAACCCCAAATCGAATATTTTGAGCAAAAACCCAATTTCAGGACCCGCCCACCCCCCCCCTTAAGTACACAAACAAAATGGGAATTCATATATTTTAAAATATTCATGTTATACATTGTACTTCACACATAAGACACAAGTAAGAGCGATATAAGTGTAGAATTTTACTAGAAATAATGCTCATCTGTATCGATATAAGTCTTTCTCCTCCAATGGAGCAGTCTGTCACTGAAACCATCAAGGCACTGCTTAAATTCAAAGATATTCCTCGCATTTGCCTCCTCAGTTTAAAAAAAAAAAAAAAATTAGACGTTTCAGCTAATTATTGTGTTTACGGTGTCAGGCCTGGTCTTAGAAAGGTGTGATTCAGTGTGTTTAAACACCGGCTTAAACAACTGACTTTCCTTTGAAAAGATCGTCCGAAGTCCTTTGATTGGCGAGCTGCGCAGACAGAAGCGACACAGGTACAAACCATGCTGCTTTTGAAGTGAAAACAAAAATATTCTAATTTGAAGGGAACAAACAGGAGAATGAAGATCAGGGATGCCTCATTTACAAATAAACTAGAGAGATGGCGGGGGCAGAGTGATCACATTCGTTCTTATGCAGTAAGTTGCAGCTCTGTTTGGAGACAGGCAGATAGAATGCAGGATGCGGCATTCTGTCTGTCAAGAATGATGGCCCAGGAACCGATATGGCAAAAATCTAATTGCTTTTTTAATTGATAAAGTTGGGGTGCTAATGTAGGTTATTCTGTCTGTATTTTGAACAGTCAATATTGTCAGATTTTATTCTGCGCTATTATTTCAAACAGTAGTTTTATTTTTGTCATCAAAGAAGGAAGCCCTTATTAACACAATGAAATCTCGGCCTGCATTAAGACAAATCACAAAACTGATAAAATATATTGCTATGGATGGAGGTAGGTGAGGAAAAAGAATCTGAAGATAAAACAATATTTTTGTATCTCATTGTGTAGAATGGCCCTCTGATGCACTGCTGCTCACTGACTCATTATGACAGCAACAATTTTTTAAACTTTTTTCATTCAACAAGTGCCTTCATTTATTTGGCTGCAGTTGGACGGGGCCAGTACATATATATTTTTCGTCTAAACTAATATCATTATCACTGGCCCTAACACTGTCTTTGCAGCCGCTTGCCGCACACAAAAACGGCTGTCGGGCTTCCATTTACGGAC
Organism: Peronia verruculata; assembly: GCA_038406235.1. NCBI lineage: Eukaryota > Metazoa > Mollusca > Gastropoda > Systellommatophora > Onchidiidae > Peronia > Peronia verruculata. The sequence continues at coordinate 30,540 of JBCAUA010548676.1, read as the reverse complement.
AGGTGAGGTAACGGAGTGCGACCTCTAGTTCTATGTAACCTCTTTGCCTTGAGATAATATACAGAGAATCATACAGAGAAAGAAAATCAGAGATCATTTTTTTCTTGTACACTGTTCAACTTTTGTTAGTTGCAAAGCAGAGATCTAGACATAACCAGCATCCAAACTCACAAACCTGAATTGTTTACTTCTTTTTTTTATGTTGGCCATGCATTTGTTACTGAATTAACTAAAAAATACATGTACTTTACACAGTGATAGAGATCAGATCTAGATCTTGGACCAAAGCTCACTAGCATCAGTGTCAATGGAATAATTTGTAAATTGTAACTTGTACACATGCACTGTATACCAAAAAATCAAACAATTCTTTTAACTGCTTTTGTCTCAATTTTGATAATGATCTTGCTTATATCTTGTGTGTATGTAGGTTTTTTTTTGTTTCTCTTTAGTAGGAAGTTCCAACATTACAGCCAAAGTTGGAGAAGTTCAAGGGCCCATTTGCCTTGTGAAAGTATTTTAGGGCTGAACTTAGTTTTCTATTACAAAATGCTTAATGGCCCAACAAGACTAGTGAGTATTAGGTACCCTAGTTCTAATTGGCCCCATTTCCAACAGTTAAATAGCGGAGGGTATGTGAAAACTGTCTGTCTGTTAGTTTTAGGCCTCCCATAACCTGCCACAATATGTGTCAGGCAAAATTGTCATAAGCCCCATAGCTCTGTCATAGAATTTAAGGAAATCCTCACTTGAGAAATCCACACCAAAACAGAACTTGCTCCAGTGTTCAGTCTTGTGGGTTTCCTTATTGTAGGCAAGCTCACTGTCTAGATCTAAGGCTATACATATATCAAACGTGGGTGAAAAATGCAAATCTGATTGCGTTTTATTTTAAATATCTATGGCATACTCTTTCAGAGCTTCATGAAAGGGCAAAAATTTGATTTCAACTGCTTATTTATTAATTTCTCTGGCCAACGCACATCAACATTTGGAAACATGCAATTTATTAAAGTCTGCAAGTACAGAGTTGGGGGGAGGGAGGGAATCAAAGATTAAAAGCTACATTTTCGTTAGTGTCTATAATTAATGTATGTTAACTGTATCTAGACTTAGAATTTTCTTCTGAAGGCATTTGAATTCCCACTCAGACATCGCCAATGTGGTGAATATAATTTGGATTGGAGAATTGCTTACTTGCATAAAGCGATTGACATTTATTATAATGGTGGATAAACTTATTTTAAGATATCACATGCCATGAATTTGTCACCCACAAGGAGGGATAATTTTGCTCTGTCTTAGACACAAAACTGCACCACACTGTGCTGAGCTGTGATAGCCATTTTGAAATTTGATACTTTAATGTTGTACAAACATTCAAATTTGTGCCTTAAGCCTATAGTTTAGTTCTGTTTTTATGTTGTCATTACCGTATTTGACAACAATAACTGATATTATTTATGGATCAACTTCACAGAACTTTATATTCAAGAGCCTCTGGGCTCTTACAGGCCAGTAGGCTGACATGAAACAATGCTTTATTTTGTACTCAACATATTGTTGTAGTGATCCTTGATTGATCCTAGATTTTTAGGTCTCAAATTTTTATTCTGATTCTGACAGAGATTTTGTTCAAGTGTATTTTTGTAAAAACTGTCTATCTATGGATTCAAAATAAAAAATCAGTTTTGACTAAAAAAAAAGAAAAACAGCCAATTTCTTAACATCAACAAGAAAAATTCTGGAATTCAATCACTCAGTTGTATCATTGTGCAGCTCAATACAAGATAGTCATCCCCAAATGGCTGAAAGGCTATGTATGTAATGGATATATAACGGAATGTAATGTATAGATGAGCATTTATTTTTTATGGTTAAAACATGAGATATTAGACAAGAACATGGATACTTTCTTAAAAATATTACCTACACCCTCATTTCAGTTGGCTGCAATTATTTATTTTGGTGGTTCTTTTAAGGTTGTGAGAAATAAGAGCTGCAGGAAATGAAAGAGAAAGAAATGATGAAAGTGAGAACTTGTCATGCAAGAGATAAGAGGTGAAAGTAAATCTAGATATCTAGGGTGTTCCAGAAGACTAATTAGGAGATAAAAACCGCTTTTCTTTTACCAGTCATGTTTGTCACAATAGTGATATTTTCATGTTCCTGCAACGTAACTTTGTATTTTTCTGCCCATTTCTCTAGCTCAAAGCCACCAGCAGTAAGCTGGAATTGAAACAGCATTAATCTCATAAAGGACAAGAAGACTTAATCAGTGGATGCAGATTTGATGGCTTTGACAGATCAGCTTAGCCTATGCACAGATGCTTGCTAGACCTGAAACTTGGACGAGGTAAAGCAGCTTCAAAAGTTACTAATGCACAGCTGATTCAGAAATCTCCCAATGGGTTATCCAGTGCTGAATTCTTTTCCAATCCATTGCAGACGTGAAACCTTGAAAAACATAATACCAATCTATTGGCAGGCTATGATGTTTTTAACTGCTCCACTGCTATGTCAGTTTTACGATCCTGTCCTATGCATCAGCAATACAGTCAGTCTTGCCAGCTGCTAATCCCCACCCACACTCAGTCCCGCCCACTGTGAGAGAGCCAACCAGTAACTGTCCTCACTTTTCCTGCAGACAGCAAGAAGGCCTGATAGTCAGTGTTAGTAAATTTTGTTAAATAAACAAACAGAGTATGCTGCACTCTCATCACTCAATCATCCATCAATCATCTGCTTGTGGCATCTTTCAAAAGATTCTGTATGTAGGTGTGAAATGCCATTCACTGCTCAGTTCACTGTTCAAAGACGTAAAGGCACTAAAGGGGCTGGTTGGTGCTAAACTGAGCCAGAACATACATGGTGGTATGTAATTTAGCACATGAGAGACAACTTTTTGGTTCTATTATGCATGTATGCTGTCAACAGTGAAATGGTTAAGGACGCATTACCAGTCTATTAATAGATGGTGTAACTCTTCATATTACCAATCTGTTGGTGCCATGGCTCCACTTTAAACTTTCTGCTTCAGTGTTTGTGACCCCTACTACTTGACATGTTTTTGTAGGAGAATCCTGTTGCTCTCTTTATATTCTAAGCATTGCTCATTTAATTTCCTTTCATTTGATATGCAGTTTGCAAGGCTTATGTGAATACTTTATGATCAAAACAGTCTCTGTCTTTAACCTCCTATTGAGAAAATTGGGCCAAAAAGTTAATTACGTCTGAAATGTTCACATCTGAAAAGAGTTAAACAAAGTAAAATTCTGTAGGATCTATTGTTAGATTTCTAATGAGCACAGTTTGGATCGCAGAGTCCCATCTGTTTCATATTAAGTCCGCTCTACAAACTCTAGTAACTGATACATGTTCCACTTTGGCCAAGCATTACATTAATCATGTCACCATCTCCATTATCAGCTTTGTTTTGTTGTTTCTCCAGGTGCAGAACATCAGCTTTGTAGATGAGAACTTAATGAATCCACTGACCCTGGGCTATTGTCCAACCTACAACAATGAACTGATGTTTCTGCTCAGACCTTGGACCTTTCTAGGCGTTTTTTTTTTTTTTCTTTTTGCCCATGGCTCACTGGTACATGGTGCTAAAGTTACAGTTTTCTCAAGACTCATTCTGCAGCTGTATGTCAGGTGTCAGTGGTTTTAGTTTTTCTTGACTTAGGTACATATTGATACTTGTAGTTGTGTGAGATAAAGAGAGGAAAGGAATATTAGAATAATAACAAAAGACAGTATGTTCAGAATAAAAAAAATCATTTTATTCCATCATTTCCTCATATTAGATCAACTGTAAGCATAAGCAAGACAGCAAAGTACAACACATGTCGTGTGTCATGACTCACTTGTCACTGCATTGTCTGACAGACCCAAGCTCATTGTCCCAGTGATATTGAAAACAGTGAAACTTACAAATAAGGATATTTGGTGTTCTCTCATTATGCACAAAGCTTTAATTAGTGATATTTTTAAGGGAAAGTAACGTTACAGGCATAATTTTTACATGGTTACTTCCTCTCATGGCATTTTGTAATAATGAGTTATCTTGATATTAGATTTTTATCTTACATTCACTTCTACCCCTCTGTGGGGGCCCGTGGTTTATAAGTAGGTTCTGCTCCCACCAGCAGGTGATGTAAGCCCACCATCAGGCCTGAGATTTAACATTCGCCAACTCGCCAATGGCCCCTAAAAAAGGTGTCTGGCGAACTCGATTTGCGGCACCACTCGCCCAGCTGGCGACCTAAAAATTACTGCCATTGGCAGAGATTTTGTACAATACAGTATATCAATAAAAACAGAGAATAAAGTTGTTTTCTAAAAATAATCAGCAGAAACAGTGTTGTTATTGAAAGCATTGTTTATTAGCAATAGTAAGACAATTTAAAATAGAACCGCATTTCCGATCAAAGGGTCTGGCAAGCTGAAACATTTTCTGGCAACCTGAACTTCCCAGGTTAGGAGCCCGACTGACTCCTTAGCCTGGCTTGCTAAATCTCAGGCCTAACCATTAGTGGAGTGCCTTCCATTGAATGCCGTCTTCAACATTCCAGGGGAATCTCTTCTCTCTTTCCTTGCTCCTGTCTTCTGTCCCATTCTCTTTCCTCTCTTCTTCTGTTATATGCTTGATCAGCCCTTTCATGTGTAAGCGTATCTTACCTTGTTTGGCATAATATCGCCATGATCAAATGGATGTGCCGTTAAACCAGAACACAACCAAACAATCACTGTCTGGATAGTGGCAACTTTCTGGTCAGTGCTGATCCATTTTTCAAATAAACAATAGCCAAGACAGGAAATCTCTCTCTTTTTTTTTTTTTTAAAGCTCTAGATCTAGAAGATAGCCCATAAATCACAGATAGCCCATAATCACTGAGTAAGATTTCAGAACATGAGAGGAGGTACAGTCGAGTCCACCCAAACCAAACTCTGATAATGCGAATTTCTGATAATTCGAATAGAAACGGAACAATAGATTTTTTTCCTCTTTGTGCCCATTAAATGCATCTCGCATAAATCGAAGCCACTGCCGTGTGTTTCTTTTAAATCGAACCCGTCAGCCGCCCCAAAGGTAAAAATCGGCTCTTGTTCTCTCCACGTGGTTCCCACTCAATGGGGAAAACAAAGGAAACAGCGTCGTGGATGGGGCAAGAGGGATCAGGCAATTAATTTGCATAATGTACTGTGCATATGCCCCGCGCCGCGGCTTCAAGTAGTTCAACTGGGCCATGTGTTTGGAGGAGTGGTGGTGCGGGGAAAGGGAAGGCAGTGTACGAGGAGCGGCGATGCCGATCGATAATCAAGCATCTTCGCAGAGCGTTATAGTGTTAGTACTGTTAGTATTGTACAGGTAGACACGGTCAAACACGGCATGTACCGTACTATTACTATTACGATGCTTCCTGTGTAGACAGCCCGAGGCGTTGCGCCTAGCGCCTGTGTTACAATCACTGCGTGGCAGTATAGCTCTAGTCAGTATTTACATCGTGCTCGTTTGTCTGCGGTTGACCAGCTTTATTTTATAGACAAGATCTATGTGATGGCTTCCTCTAACCCATTGAAGAGAAATAAGATGGCTCTTTCCATGGTGTCGAAAATGAAAATGTTGCAGGGAACAGACAGATGTGCGATGTCCAAGAAGGCCATAGCTGAAAAATATGGCATTCCCCCAAATACACTCGACGATGTTAAAACATGGGGAACATGTGCAGAAAACGGCAGCCTCTTCAACTTTTTTTTTCCCCATAGGTAATTCGAGAGTTGTTTCCCTTGCCAAAAAAACTGGAAGACGAACTCTCATAAATCGAACCCATGAGGATGGTCCCGGCAAATTCGATTTAAGCAGACTCGACTGTATGTGAGGAGTCATGAAGGAATGAAATGTCTCACAGCCAGGATGTCATTAATGATAATTTCATTTATGTAGATGTATAAACATTTTCATAAACTCCAGTTTCACAGTTATTTACAGTTACTTTGAGTCCACCCAAACCAAACTCTGATAATCCAAATTTCTTGTAATTCAAATAAAAATGAAACAATGATTTTTTTTTTCCTCTATGTGCCCATTAAATGCTTCTCACATAATTCGAAGCCATCCCTGTGAGTTTCTTTTAAATTGAACCGGTCAGCACCACCCCAAAGGTAAAAATCAGCTTTTGTTCTCTCCACGTGGTTCCCACCCAACGGGGAAAACAAAGGAGACAGCATCTACCGACATCGTTAGAACGACCCCGCTATAATAACAGAATGTACAAAATCTCTCTTTATCATCAATTGCTATTCACACCAAGCTTAATTTGTCGGATGAAGTCATTCTAAGTCGTTCTAACAACTTTTCACCCTTACCGCTGCAATAAAATTTCACCAACTGTCGGCCCATGATTCAGTGAAACGCATCGTCTCAGGGCTCGTCGATGACACAGCCGGTCTGGACGGCTGGACTGAGCAAACTTTCAACTGACCATACTGAATCAGGGAAGGGTTGTAGACAAAATATGATTACAGATTTGAAATCAGCGCCCAAGAATTAAGGAGACATCTGAGCAGAATTTGCTTTCCATCAATAATAAAGACAATATATTTTTTTTCTTAAATTTAAATTTGATGAAAAGAGTGTAATATGCAGAATTCACTGTGAAGTGTGTAGGAAAATTGGGGAATGAATGAGACAGGTCTACATCTAGATCTAAAAGGGCTTTCGCACGTACATATAAGCAATGTAACTTTTGATCAAATTGAAAAAATATTTGCGTTTTTGAAATCACTGTATCAAAATAAGTAAAGTATGTCCATTCACGGCCCATTATAATGCTTTTTCAAAGGATAACAACCAGATCCACTGTGCCATAAAAAACTAATAGCTTCGTTTCGTTGTTCCATGTTGACTACACGGACAACCAATTTTTTTGTGTGTGTGAACATACTGCTCGTTCTTATGTCGTTAGAACGATGTCAGTAGAACGACTCTTCTGGTGTGAATGCACAGTAATTCTAACAAATTCACACTTCCTTGTGAGTTTCTCAAAGATGCCAAGACCCAGGAAAACAAGAAAACGTGCAGAAAAAGCCATTTGGACATGATGGACTGATAAAGATGAAGAGTTGAGTAACCGTGGTAAAAGGAACACATTAGGTCACAAGAAACTGGTTGAAAAATTTTGTCAAACTTTTGATATGATCATCTCGAAACCTATTTTTTTGGCACACTTCTCCCTAAGACTTTTTTATTTGTCAACAGATTTACCTGAAATTTGGCATGAATCTTCCTGCATATGTGCAGAAATAATAACAAGTATTGGATTTGCAATATTTTGTTTACATTTTGAGAAAATATTATCAAAGTACCAGAAAAATGAGAAAAAGTATTATCTTGCCACATACAAATTTAAAATATTTGTAGGAGAAAAACTGGCAAATTTAGAAAAACTGTTTTTTAGCGCTTCTGAGGTTAGAGAATACTGCACGTGTGCAAAGTTTGAAACAATTTCGTTGAAAAACACCAAAAACTTAGGATTTAAAAATTGGCTATTTTTGGAACCAGAAATCCAATATGGCTGCATTTCCATGGCAACCAACTATCCAAATTATTTTTTGACACTTTCCCTGCTCTAATTTGAACATGCTGAATTTAAATATGGTGTTAAAAATCCTATATTGAGGACTTTAAAAAAATCACTCGTAGGACCCACCCCTCCCCTTAAACAAGTAGAATACACGTAGTACGTACTTCAGCACAGTTGTCCAAGAACTACAGAACTTGCCATTCAACACGTCCAAAGCAGGGTTGATTTTTCAGCACCTTGACCTAGAATTGAACCACATGAAATCTTTGCTTTCAGTTTTTTTCTTTTTTTGATACTTTGACTTTTGACAAGTGTATCAAATCATGTGGTGTATAATGTGTTAATCAAATGAATTGATCGGTAGAATGGAGTCAAACGTTGTGATGTTTATATATGAATTCAGGCACTCGTCAAATTTTGAGCACGTGCAGTTATGGCCAATTACTGTTGTATATCCTTATTAATCTTTGTCAGTTCATGTCACTAAATTACAATTTTTGGGCCTTTACTCATTCTGTCAGAAATTTAACTCTGAAGTGCATTTTTGAATTGGTAATGATATAAAAGGGTTCTGTGAGGAAAAAAGAAATTGCCAGAAAAATGTGTTCACTGTTGAAGCACATGCGATTTCTCCAATCACCTCCGTTTGACAGGTGCCTGATTTCATTGTTTTGAGTCCAATATAAATGTGAAGATATTTGATGAAGTGTATGGTTGTATACATGTGTATTCTAAATTTTATTCCAGTTGTGGATGCTACAGCGTTTGTCAATGTCAATAAAAAATTCTTCCACTTTATAAAATTTTGTTGACCATCACATTGGTTCTGGAAAGCAGAAATTAGCCTACATTTGATTTTTGTTTCAGTTACACCAACTAAAAAATACTGCATATTCTTTCTGTCTTTATTATCATGAAGGTGATGAAGGACCCTAATCCTTCACAAACATCAGTTTATACACACAAGATATAGGGGAAATAACTTTGTAAGGGTTAAAAATGTTGAGTTGTTTCTCCTGATTGTGGAGGGACGCGTCTGTTGATGCAAAAACAAAAAATGATGTGAGTGAATTCATATAACATGTGCTCTTGCTAACTATCAGTAGCCAGCTTGGCCTTGGGGTTAAAGCAATGTAGTTTTCTCTGAATGTAATTTCACCCTGTTGATGAGGGTTCAATTCAGGCAAAATCCATTCTACTTTTTTTTTTTATTTTCAGTTACAGTTTTAGTATATAATCAAACTCAAACCTCCAAGGTTGGGGGTGGAGATAGCGTAGTGGAGTAAGGCAGAGGGCAGAAAACCAGCAAGACAGAGGGCGAGAAAGCACAGTGGAGCAAGGCAGAGGGTGGGAAAACAGACATGAAACAAGAAAATGAAATAGAAAACAAGTTTATATGTAGTTTTTATTTTTTTTTGTCATGATTCCAATACATATATCAGGTCTCCAATATTTGAGGCACCTGGAAATCACAATTTTCAATAGTGAATGAATTTTGAAAAAGTTAAATTTGCTGAAATGAATTGGTTAAAAGCCCAAAAATTGTAATTTAGTGTCATCGCCTAATAAAGATTAATACATGTAATAATAGGGATTTACAAATGTGATGGGCCTTTTCTCACTAAATTCAGCTGCAGCAACAGGTTACCCCCATCGTCTTTGATTGTCGGGATTTTGACTTCTCTTAAGGTAGATCTAGAATATTTTTTTTTTTTACAAACAGAAAGGGAAATAAATGAGATGCGTCACAATGAAATCAGGCACTCGTCAAACTGAGCCAACTGGAAAAATCATGTGTTTTTCAACAGTGAATGAATTTTTAAGGCAATTTTTGTTTCTTTACCAAGCTCTTCTCTGTCATTTTCTCAATAAATTCAGCTGCAGCATCAGGTCACTTCCATCATCTTTAATTGCCAATATCTCAACTTCTAGATCTGCTTAAGGTAGAAATAGAACAATCGTATTTTCACAAACTGAAAGAGAAATCAATAGTCTTTACAGTGATGTCAATAACTTCATATGCTCAAAATTTGACAACAGCCTGATTTCATCGGGTCCCATCTCAAATAACCCTCACAGTGGTACTAATAACTCGATATGCTCAAAATTTGATGAGAACCGGATTTCAACATATCACATATCATTTTTTTCTGTCATGATGATACATAATCTCAAGTCTCCCACCATTCTGTCAACACTTCATTCTTATAAACAGAATTAGTTTTTCCAAATATTTTTGCCCCCTAATAAAACGCTGTCAACATCTTACCATTTCTTGGGCTTCCTCTCCTCCTTCAGTTATCTTGCCACTTGTTTCACAGTAAAATAAATTTTACCATGGAATGTAACAAGAAGTGGTTTCTCATGTTGTACCGCTTGTGTTGTACTTCACTGAAATAACGGAGTCACTCAACCAGGTGAAAAAAGAAATCAAAGAAGTTTTGAGAAAATAAAAGCTGACTGACATCAATTTAAGATCACAGGAGTGAATGCCACTTTCTCAACAGAAAAACTGTAGTCGAGCACAAGTAATTTTTCACTCAGGTAGACACATTTTTTCTTTTTTTTACTGATACAGTGGTCTCCACCTAAGACTAAGAACCCAGTCGTCAGAAGACAAAAAAAGCGGGCTCTTAGGTGGACGGGTTCTTAAGCGGACTGAAAAGTTGTGCAACCCATCTGACCACAGATTGTCTTCACTACTGTGATTAGCTGATCATTACCGTTAGTTAAAAGATTTATCCATGCCAATAAGTACACTCTTCTTCCCTGTGTGTAGGTTGTGATTAGACTTAGCATATAGATCTAAGTACATCAATACTGCCCAGCACTCAAACGTGAGGTGAGTTTTCACAGAATGGTATCATTGTTGAAAACATGATATTGCTAGGCCACCCCCACGGATAACTGCACGTGACTCAAGTGTTTATACAGACCGACCAAAGTAGCAAAAGAGCTGATTAGCCAGGAGGCTAAACTTACTCCTCCTTATCAACAAAGCCAATCAGAGATGCTGTCCCACGTGTTGTCAAAGAAAGAAATGGTTACAGGTTAGTCAACATGGCCCAATTATGCAGTTACACATCACCAATCACTTCCATTCCGTTATCTACCTGTTCTCTCCATCCCTGTCCCCGTTTTACTGCACATTTAGCACTGTGCATTTCTCTCAAGTGGACAGTATGATGTGGACTTATACCGTTAGTAATCTGGTGTCTTGGTTCAACACTGAGCTCTCAGGCGGATTTTTTTTTTTTATTTGCAAGCACCTAGAGCGGGCTCATAGAGTGGTAAATTATAAAAGAAGCCCCAGAGACCACTGTATCAGTAACTTATACCTGTAAGCGGCCCCTTACAAGACAGAACTTTTTTCACTGACTGAAATAAGTGTTTTTGATGCATTTGCACATATGGGGGAGACCTTTAAAACTCAACCTTCTGAAAACATTTCTAATCAGATTGTCTGAATTCCAACAATTGTTGGGAAACTTACAGGTCTAGTATTTTCATTCACAAAATATTTCACATCTGACTCTCATTTCAATTGTTCATAAGATAGCAATTATGTACATGTACAGGTAATTTATCATGCAAAAGGTGACATTAAAAAAACAGGCATTAATAAATAATAACAATACGTACATATTATTAGTCTAAAAAAAAGGCCCATATAATCCAGGGCTGCTGATCACAATTTTTTTTTTCTTTCCCTTTCCAACCTAATGGAAAAAGCAATCACATCAGAGTTTATATTCATATATTAAAATATTTGTACATACATACAATGTAGGCCTGTACTTAAAACAAAAAAATTTCTAGCACTGCATTCCACCATTTTAAATTTCACACTGTGTCAGGTTAATTTCTTATGGGAGGAGCAGATAGATTTTGGAGAGCTCCCTAAACTATGTCTGATGGTGTCTGTTGAGCATTAGGTGTCGAGTAGTGACATGGTTTGACCAACATAGTTATCTAATATCTGCAGATTTTACCCAACACCAAAACTAATGCTGTTGAAAGTTATCAAGTTATCTGATGATGATCAATACTGAACAAAACTCCTATTCTAAAGGTTTGCTGGCACAAAAAGATATCACTAAAAATGATGTATTGTTTTACCACAATCACAAAAAGTCCAGTTCACATCATATCCAATGCATTCACACCAAGCACAGACCAAGTTTACACATCACACAGAAGGTTTTGGCACAATGGGTTCACTTTTGTCTCTTTCTCCTCTGTTTAAAAGCAGGTTCAATGGTGTCACTTTTTTCAATTTTTTTTTTTTCTCTGAAAAAAGACTACAGATCAATTCTACTTTGAGAGGAAAGTGAGAATTAAAGGAGGAGAGTGGAGGTGCCAGAATAGATTCTCTTTCCTCTTCCATCCCTATAATCTGCATAGTCACAGAAGCTGCAAAAATTGTGTTTTTATTCTGTTTAAAATCACAACAGCAAAATGCACATTGATACCGAGTTCATCCATCTACTTTGAAACACATATATACACTTAGTGATATCATTGTTAAATGGAAGAAGATCATAGAGATAAAGAGAAATTTGTACATGTATAGTATACTGATCCTGACAGGCCAATAGTCATACACCTCTATATTTCAAATCTGGAAAAAGTAGGACGACATTGACAAGACAAAGACAAAAATCCATAAAAACTCTGAGATGAAGAGACTACTTGGTCATTACACAAGAAATTAATTGTGCAACACTGCAATGTCCCATTTGGGGGAAAAAAAAAAAAATACATGTGCATGTAAGATTGTAAAACTGAAATTCTAGTGTGCAGAGTTTAGTTCTTCACATCACATCTGAAGACCACACGGGAAAAAATTACAGCACTCACTAAATCTAGTTTTGTATAAAATGAATTTTAAGATTTGAAAGTACAATAAAAATGGTTTCAGAAATATATCCTTGTATTTTTTATTTATAGTATTACAGCCGTCTTTCGACAGGCAGACAGAAGGCGTGAAACTTCAGTAGGAGAGCTACTAGTAGGGCAGATAACCATGAAAACCGTATTTCGTAACTACTGTCATTTTTCCCTGTGATATTCATCTACTTTGGGGAAGTGGTTAAAATAAAGGGGGGGGGGGGGTCAGCTCTGCAGCACAACAGGCCCAACAATATTGGTGTTTTTATTTATTAACTTCCGTAATCTCAGACTTGACTCACACTGAGGGCCAGAAAATGGAAAGAAGGGGAAAACAAACCCACTGTGCCACAGCCTAGATGTACATTCTTACTCTCTCAACTTTATTTCTAACTCTCTTGACATCGCTACATTTGCCGCATCATCCATCTCTCCCATCTCTACACTTTATTATTATGGAAACAAATCTGTTCATCTGAGAATAATATAGGAGACTCGACACAAAATCAGGTGCTTGTCAAACTGAACCAATAGGAGAAATCACATGTTTTTCAAAGTGAATGAATTTTTAACGCATTTTTTTTTCTTCATCAAGCCCTTCTATATCAATCAATAAATGCATTTCAGAGTTCAGTTGATTGAAATAGATCTTGTAAAAACCCCAAAACTGTAATTTTGTGGCATGGCCTTACAGAGATAAAGAAAGATTTACTAAAGTGATTGGCCGTTTTCTCCCTAAATTCAGCTGCAGGAACAGGTTACCCCTATCGTCTTTAATTGCCAATATCTCAACTTCTACTTAAGATGGAACAACCATTTTTTTTTTCACACACAGAAAGGGAAATGAATAATCTTTACATTACAGTGATACTAGTAACTCCATATGCTCAAAATCTGATGAGAGTCTGATTTCATCAGGTCGCATCTCATAAGTGTCTACAGTACAAGAAGTAATAAATAATATACACGTACATAACAAAACATACAATGTCAAAAAAATATCATTCCAACCCTAAGATTAGGATCTGTATATTTAAAATTCTACAGCTCTTTTTTCTTTTTTCTTTTCTACACTGAACATATATGTAATTTTACTTATGACTCAAATAATTTTTTTTTTTTTTTTAAACCTGAAATAATTTTACATCACTTTAGAGCATTTATCTATACAAATAGATCTAGCAAAGAAATGACACCACAGCTGTACCATCAATTCAAGTGAGAGCAAAATGATGAAAAAAATCATTTGTTGCTCTACTCTGATATATTGTACTGTAATTTAGTGTAAGTGTCACTTGTTTTTAACGCAATAACGATGGTGGTATAAAATTCACTGATACTTTGGCAAAACATCCTAGATCTAGTTACCTGAAAATCATGATATCAGCAGTGACAGATGTCAATTGTGTAAGTCAGAGAGTTGACCAAGTTATATTTTTGTATTAAAATCTCTGTTGAAAACCTTCTTTCAACATGCCTTTATATGCTTCATATGTCCCGGCAGGAAACTAAGATATATGGCATTGGGCAAAGCCAGCCTTTTTCCTAGCATGCTTTTCACACATACACTTTGTATCTTCAGTTTATTTCACTGCCGAAAGCAAAGCAGTTTTTCTCTCACTTATATTTCACTTTTCATTGCACTGACCCTAAGAAATTGTTTGTGAGAACAGAAAACACCTTTCTTCCAGCTTTCCTATGATGTGACAATGCACTGTTATAAGCGAACATTCAAAGCCACACCAAGCTGAAATGCCCACCCCATGTGGTGTTTCTTCAAAAGGCTGTGTTCCTCACAAGCCCATCCACTCTTTCTATCTTCAGTTCTCTGCCAAACACATCTATAAATACTGAACTTTTTGCCAAACTATTTCACTGCTACGCCAAGTTTGCATGCCTGTGCTAAGCATCAACAAAATGGTTATTCTCCCTCGCTCTATACAAACACTGATAATTCTCCCCACCCAGCATTCAGACCCGCCAAATAAACACTAATTAACCAGCACCCATTCTCTACACCACCCAAAAGGCAATTTGAAGCGTTGACTACTAATCAGTTACACGAGGAGGCAGATTGTTCCAGTATGCCTGATCTAGGCTCTCACACTACCTTATCTGTCAATCACCAGCTTGCAATGTCTATTAAAAGATTTTGTAAACATATGTGAAACACTGGGCATAGGTCAGGAGATCAGAAAAGAAGGGCAGGTCAGTGACACGCTGATTTTAGATTTACTCTGTACATTTTCTCACACACAAGAGAGTCATTTTCAGAAGTATCTCGTACTTTTGGTACCGTGAGGCAGTTAATTTTGCTTTAGGCCACCTTTGATGCGATAATATTAACATCTGTGATGCTACTGTCACTTTGAAAAACGTTCCATCTATTGTTTGCTTCTTTGTAAAACTGTGCCATGCGTTGCTCTGGGTATGACCTCAAAATTGCCCCTAAAACATATCATGCAACAGACAGAATAAATTTACAGCAAATTATTACATGTATATCATACACATCTGACACTGGGACAACGATGCTCAGAATGACAAACTGTATCATATGCACTAACTCACAAATGCCCAGACTCACAGGATTTTCAGACAGAATAGTACAATTACAAAATTCTTATGTGCAGCAAGTTTGAAAAAGCAATGACAGAAAAAGTGTTTTGCAAATTTTGGTCTACAATGTGTTTATATTTTGCAAGTTCTCAGTCATGATCTAGGCATTCTCTAATACTGGGATCATTTTGGAAATAACTGAACATACTTTTTCTCATCTCTCTATTGTAATTCACTGAAATTTATGTGTGACATCTGTGGATCAGTAACCTAACCAACTGAACAATTTTATTGCATTACAGACACCATATACAATGGAGATTCATAATTTGAACACACATCATTCAAAATTCTTTTTATCGAACAATAAAGAAAATCCCCCACAATGATAATCATGGACAATGTGAGTGAACACTTTTTATGTATCTTGTGTATTGATATTTTTTTCATTTTGACTGGACTTTCAACTTGACAAAGGAAAGGACTTTCCAGTGTTTGCAACAAATTAAAGAGAGGGCGATCTCATGCAAGACTTAATCTTATAGAAAACTTCTCCACTCTCAGTACAAGGTCAATAATCGCTGCTTGAATGTGGGCCATTTTACTTCAAGTCATGGTTCTTCAGCCAGTGATCGTAGGCCTACTGAGTTTCTTTCCTAGTGATGCAAAGTAATTTGAGTCAATCTTGGGTAAGAGTATGACTGTAAATCCATAGACATCAGTAAAATAGGAAGTCCCAGTATCACACCATGCAGCACTGACTGTCTCCTCTTGTATCAAGTGAAATGCCATATATCTGAAGAAGGAAAAGAAGGTTAAAAGATGAAGAACACCAGTCTATGCCCATATTTACATTTTCAGTGCTAGGTCTCCTGAGCCTCAACTATTCCATTTAAAAAGATCAGAATGAAGTCACTGCTAGAAAAAGGAATGGTTTGATTCAATAACTTCAACAAACAAAAAGCATAGGAGATTTCATCCCCCATGTGGCAAAAATAGATATGTAGTTTTTCTGCACTGATTTTCAAGTACAAATAAAATTACCCACAACCGAGACAAGGCCACTGCTGACGTGACAAACATCCAGCCTGAAATAGTGCATACATCACACAGGCAGACTTTTCAAACAAAACATTTACCTAGAACAGTAAATATTTATTGCGAAATATCTTTCAAACACAAGCATGATAATGTCACCAAACTCTGCTTTCAATTTCATGTTTTCACCTCTCTCTTCCCATGAAAATTTGATCAGTTGGCAATCTAGTATGTAATATGAATGCTGTCAGCTCAAAGACTGCATAGTACTTATAGTAGTTTTCATTTGTGTATACAGCTCATGAGCACAGAGCTGAACATCTTTTATACTCCGGGTGAAACACATAGTGCTTGCCCGCCAACTGCTATTTCTTACTTCATACTGCATATTTAAGTGAGTCAAGCCAGGAAATTTAATCATGATCTAAAAAACATACAACTTTCCACTGACTCCTACATCCTGAGATATTTAGCAAGTGTAACTGAGTCCAGTTTATAACTGACCAGAAGACTTTCCTTCAAATGACAGATCTACATGTATTTTATCAGTATATCCAGCACTGTCAGCAAACTAGATGCTTAATTTGCAGATCTGCTGGCTGAAAAACAGAACCAAAAACAAAGTTTAAAAGAAAAAATATATAAAAACAAATAAAAAATGGAATCAAAAGTTTAACTTATGAGGTTGGTATAATTTTGCTCATCCTATGATTTGACCAAACACCTTTTTCAATTTTGGTGCTAAAGTGTTTTATTGATTTATTAAGACTCTCATCAACATTCCTCATCTTAAGAAATTATCATAGTTTGAGAAAGCACGATCAATCTTGAATTACTTAAAGAAAACATTTTTTAAAAATGCCTTTGTTTCTGCTCAAACGTGACAAAAAGTCTTAAACGATAAAACATCCTTTTTTTTTTTTTCAATAAAGGTGTTTGTCTGAAGCTAAGTGAGATGACAAAACACCTTTTTTCTGAAATATAAGTGTTTGCCTGAGGCTGAGTGACTTGACAAAATACATTTCTCTGTAGAATAAACTTTAGGCATTTGCTATAATGTGACAGAACCCTTTTGAATTGATAAGCTTTCCTGGTAATCATTTTAAGTATTTTCTGATAATTGTTTTCCTACATAAATCTTTATTTCTACATTCACCTGCATCGTATCAAGTGTTCATAATTTTAAATTTAACACCTAATCTTTCAGCTGAAGTCTAGCAATCTGACTAGAATGTAGAGCAATCGCTAAAATTTGTGCCCAGTAATTCTCAGACCAAAAACTGTCTCCAGAGATTCATCTGGAATTGCTATGGCTGCACATTTACAAGGAAAAATTGAATGCTCTCCCAGGTCAATCAATGACTATTATGATAAGTTGCACAATGCTGTTGGCTTAACAAAAGCCAGAATGTTTCGTCACAATGGGGATGGAGCAGTACAATTGTTACTCATTTTCTTTTTTTTTTTTGCATTTTTTTTTTTTGTTGGTACTGAAGAGTGAGATGGAACAATGAGCACTAAAAAATGTTGAAAAAAATGTTCTGATAAGAAGAGAATGTAATGTGAACAAGAGCAACTCCAGATCTGAACTTCATGGTGAGGTCTCTCTCTTTGCCTTTCTCTCTCTCTCTCTCTTTGTCCTGCTGTTGTCATATCAACATCCACTGTGCTCCCACGGACCCTCTGGAGTTTTTCCAAGAACATTTAGCAGTCATTTTCCTTTCCTTCTTCTGTTAGAATTGTGCTCATCATCATTTTATGTGTTTGAATATCAGGGAATAGACCAGCAACTAGAACTTGATGTATCCATCCAAAGTTTTGGACCTCTGCTGGTTCTTGTTCACAGCAAAAGGAACATCGTCATCAAGATTTTTCAACTGTCTACACTTGATTAATATTGCCAACTGGCAAGTAGCTCAAGGCCCCTCCTCCTTCCCATCATCAACTTTTTATAACAATGCCTTGAAACTAAATACACAAGCATCATAAGGTTGAATAAGAGAGCAGAGACAACCAAAGTGCCAGCCTCTTGTGGTGTAGAGACCACTACTGGTTCCCCAGAACCTTAATTTCCAAGACCTGTGACAAGCAAACCTGTTTGTCATCAGTTCAACATGCTGTCCCTGCTCACTCAAAGAACTTGTCGCCAAGATGAGAGTGACAGTGTAGACAATTCATTTATATAAGATAATCTTTTACGACGAGATAAAGAGAAACAGGACAGTCAGCTTGTTCCTCCTCCATATCAAAATCTGCTACCACTACCACTTGATTTGATGGTTTGGAGTTGTCCAGCACTCATCCTGTTCATCACATCATGGCATGTTTGACAATCTCACACCCAATCTGTCAGTCATCTTCCCTATCACAGGATTCCAGTGAAGGGATAGAAGGATAAACAACACAGCATGCAAACATATTATGTAATTTCAGATTTGCCTGCAGACTCCAAACTTGAAAGAATCAGATACAGTATATTGAACCTTTTGTTTTTCATATTATTATTGGTCTGCAAGTTCATTGTATGTATACATGCTCGTTCAATCACTTCTGCCTCCAATTTCACCTTAATTTGTCAAGCTACTAACAATGACAACTTTCACAGGTGGCACCTTAGGCCCAGAGAATGAAATATACAAAAGTGACGATTCATGAACTTGAAATTTCCAATGCCCTTAACATTGTGTGGAAGATATCGGACAGGAATGACGTCAGGCTATTTCACATTTGTGAGAATACTGGAACCACACCTACAACAAAACCAAGAACCTGACTATTCATCATCCTGTTACACTTGACCCACCAGGGAAAAACAAACAAACAAAAACTGTGCATGTGTCTATGAGGTTTATAGCAAAAAGAGAACACTTTATAAAGTCAAAATTGTGGATTTTAGTTGCACTGCCAACTTTGGCCTTCAAAAACAGTCTTCCCATGGCTCAAAATTTGTGTGACCTATGTCCCAGTTGCCATTTTTTACCTTTGTGCCCAGAAAATCTTACCATCAACCATGGCAATATTTTATGCCCTAACTTGTCACTCATCATATTTACATTCTACGGCGTTATAAATGACAAATAACTACTGTGCATACACCAGTTATTTCACATGCACTTAGACCTTTTCTTCCTGTACGCTCAGGACAAGTTCATGTAGGCCTACTATATTTGGTCCTCTGTCATTAGTATGATTAGTTGAAGTCAATTTTTTTACCATCATTAACAAAAAGTTCTGAATATAAATCACAAATTAACTTGCACCTTTGTGACCATGGTGATCATTCTGGTGCCCCATGAATTTCAAACAGCAGAAATGTTTTCATGCCCTCTCATTAAGATAATTCAAGCCCTTGATGAAGCTCAGAGAATATACCAGACCTTAACATTAACGATAACTTTAAACATCAAATCCAATAGATATTGCCCAAAGTCCCTTTGTGATTTTATCAATAGGATGTTATCTCAATTCCTAATGGATGTCTCACTCTACCTTGAAGAAGGAAACATTAACTCACCAATACAAGACACTGCCAAGTATCACAAAGAGGGGAGGAGGGGGTGGGGGAGTACAAATGTCTTGCAACCAGTTAAAATGAGTCATAAAAAAAAATATATTGGTTTCCCACCAAACTGAGTTATTACTATCATTAAATCTTATCAAATACATTCTCGCGTGGTGCGAAACGTTTTGAGCTCAACTGACTAGCCTGAGATATTGCAATTTGATGAGACAGGTCACCCTTCAGCATCTTCTAATATCAAGAGATAAATTGACATCAGCATTTAAATCTTTATAGTCACCTCACAATACCCCAATTTACAGACACACGTATACTTATAATCTGCCCACTTGGGGCAGGTGAATGTTTTTTCAATTTCTGCTAAACAAAAACATGGGCATGAGATTAGCTTCCCCCCCCCAAAGAAAAAAATTATCGGAGTCTATCGACTTATCACTCATCCTCACTGGCTGCGAGTCAAGTGCTCTCAGCCACATGACCAGATCACTACTAGATCTAAATGTCTTGAAGCCTAGATCTAGATC
Source organism: Peronia verruculata (assembly GCA_038406235.1). Taxonomy (NCBI): domain Eukaryota; kingdom Metazoa; phylum Mollusca; class Gastropoda; order Systellommatophora; family Onchidiidae; genus Peronia; species Peronia verruculata. Next base: position 10,420 of record JBCAUA010548676.1, on the reverse strand, counting down.
TAGATCTAGTTCACATGAAAGCACATAGAATCTAATCTAGACCAATCCAAACGGGAAAAAAGCTACATCTAGATCTACATGACGAGCTAGACTGTGTCCTACAAAGTGATCATTACAAATTAAATTTTTAAAAATATTCTGTTCTTACACTGGCTACTCAAACACCTCTAGAATCTAGATCTAAATCTACACTGGAGATGATTATATAGATCTATCTATTAGATTTAGAATCTAGATCTAGATCTAGATCTAGATCTAGGTCTCGGATTACGGCAGTCGTCTTTGAGAAGAGTAACCTAGATCTATATCAGAATGACATACGTTCGATCTAGATCTATTCTATCTCTTCGCATTTCACTCATGCGCTCAGACTGGTTGTAGATCTAACTAATCTCTGCAATGGAGCACCGGCATTTTTGAAGACTGGAACCCTTCGAACTTAAATCGAACTTCCTACACATGGAGGTTTCTGCTACTTCCGGTCCGGAAAATTAATTTGTAGATCTAATGTTAGGCTACACATCATTGATTGTTGATGAGAAAAAGAAGAAGAAGTCGACATCGATTTTGGGGGACTCAATAGATCTAACAAACACTTTATGAGGATATATTCAATTTCAAAATAACAGTAATAAATTTAGTGACTTTCTCCGGTCATCACTGAAAATTAATGTCAATAGCACCAAAAGGATTGGGGGAAAAGGGTGTGGGGGGGGGGGGGGGCGCAATTTCTCTGTAATCTTTTAAAACATGGAAAGTGCGAGTCATAAAATCTTCAGTTGAATAGGGGCCTAGGCTCCTATAGACCTACAGGAATCGGAGGAGATATAAAGACACAGCTGAGATAACCCTGTCTAGGCAGGCTGAAAGACTTAGAAAAACTTTATTCTAAAAACATATTTTAATCTGATACCATTTCCAACTTTGAAATGTTACTGTCCAGTGCAACAATAAAAAAATATAGGATGAATGCTATCACATACAGATAATTAAAGTCAACTAACTGAGGACAATGTCTTCAACAACGCAGTAGATTTATAGACCGAAGGACTTCTTCATAGGCATAGATCTATCTAATTCTATATAACTAAGAAGAGACAGAAAGTCAAATATGGTCCATTTTAAAATTTGAGATGCAAATTAGAATCATCAGGGGCGCGTGCCAGCATTGGTGGATATAGGCCTATTCAAAGTAGTGGAGACAGTCTTGAACAAGGGAGACCGTAGTAACTGTAACAGCTACCCCGGCGTCTCCCTCCTCAGGGTTGTGGGGAAGGTCTTTGCCCTGATCACCCTTGCCCGCCTACAGACTTGCCTCCCATGTGTGCCCAGAGTCACAGAGTGGCTTCAGGGCCGGCTGATCTACAGTGGACATGATTTTCTCAGTACACCAGTTTCAGGAGAAGTGTCAAGAGCAGCAGAAGCCACTGTGGATCGCCTTCATTGTCCTGACGAAAGCCTTCGACCTAGTCAGCAGGAGCGGACTCTTCAGTGTCTTGAAGAGGATCGGATCCCCCCCCCCCTCCCCAGACTACTCCAGATGGTGACTTCCTTTCATGAGGACATGCACAGCACAGTCTGTTTCAACAGAAGCACATCCGAGACCTTCCCTGTGAGCAGCGGTGTGAAGCAACGCTGCGCCCTTGCAACAACGCTGTTTGGGATCTTCTTCTCGATGCTTCTTCAGTATGCTTTTCCCGACTCTGGGGAAGGCACATTCATCCGCACCAGAGCAGATGGGAGGGTGTTTAACATCACCGGACTGCGTGCCAGGATGAAGGTTAGGGAGGTCCTCATCTGAGATGCTGTTCTCAGACAAAGGAGATGTCACATCTACAGGAGCTAGTCAGTCACCTGTCCCATGCCTGTGAGGAATTCAGACTGACCATCAGCCTAAAGAAGACCAATGTCCTAGCCCAGGGCACAGACACAGCACCGGACATCACCATCGGCAACACACATCTTGAGGTTGTGGAAACTTTCACGTCCCTGGGGTCCACCATTGCCAGCTCTCTCTCTCTCTGGACACAGAGATATCCTGCAGGATTGGGAAAGCCGCCGCAGTCATGTTCAAACTGAATAAGCATGTTTGGAGCAACAGCCAGCTAACAGTGAACACAAAACTATGCCTCTACCAGGTCTGCGTACTCAGCACTTTGCTGTACCAGAGCGCATCTTGGGACTACATAATTATGCCGGCCAGGAGAAGCCGCTCAAAGCTTCCAGCAACTCTGCCTCAGAAGCCTCCTTCAGATCAAGTGACAAGACAAACTGACAAAATGCAGAGGTCGTCCAGCACGCTGGCATTCCAAGCCTGTTTGCACTTTTTAGCCGGAAACGCTTCAAGTGAATAGGCAACTTGCACCGCATGGACGACGGGCGCATCCTAAAAGACATGCTGTATGGGGAGCTGCGCGAGGGTTCCCGCCTCACAGGAAGGCAGCAGCTCCGGCGACGTTTGCAGCCGGGACATGAAGGCAGCCGACATTGACCCCAACACCTGGGAATGTTCTGCCGACAACCGCCAGTTATGGAAAGCCACTGTGTGTGTGTGTGGGGGGGGGGGGGGGGGGAGGAGAGGGCAGAAACGACCAGCTCGCAAACAAGAGTACAAGGAGAAAGGCAAGGGCAGCCTCTGTGGCAGTGTCAATCCCCTTTATTTGCAACAACTGTTTGCGAGACTGCCACTCTAGGGTGGAGCTCGGCAGACACTCTAGAAGATGCCATTCCCATTCCTAGCGCTACACCATCGTCGCTCGAGACAAACGGATGACGTTGACGACGGAGACAGTCTTGTAACGAGAAATTATCCCGATATGGCACAGCCCCCCCGGGGCACGCCGAAAGGGACCGAACCCCACAGAACCTGAACCTAACGAGAAATGATGTTTTAAAGGTGTAGATGAATGGAACAAGTTATAGGCATCTTTAGTTGCATATTTTTATTACTCAGGAAGATTTTTTTAAAAACTGTTACAATGTAAAATATAATTTGAAAACATAATGAATGAAAAATTCCCAATTCACATGTAGAACGAGGTGAAAAGATAAACAGATAGACGTTCTCTGAGACTGAGATAACAACTGCAAATTTATAGTTGAAAGTGTGTGTGTTTGCTTTGATATTTCTCTTGTAAAGTGTGTCTGTCTGATCTATTTACCTATCTGTCTGTCTGTCCATCCGTCTATCTCTATACATGTACTATCTATCTATCTACCTGCCTGCCTACCTGTATATCCGCCTATTTAATTGTAAATAGTCTATGATTATTTGTTTATAAATAGCGATGCAAACAACCTGAGTTATTGTCATATAAGTACAATATATCGCCAAGAACAGAGATCTCGTAGAAGTGCACACTACTGAAGTATTTCACAGGTCAAAGGAGAGGAACCACAAAATTAACGTCCACTTTTTGCACATGGAAGACAATTGCTTCGTTTTCTCTTGAGTAAAGTTATTGATTCAAATCGTTGCTTTGGACAATAGATCCTTCTGATCTTTTTGTAGGTGAGAAAATTAACGTTAAACCCATGGACTTGAAAATTATATAAAAAAATGTTTTCCCCTTTGCTCTTGATAATAAAATACTTACTGTATGTAAACATGTCCTGAACATATCAATGACATTTGGCAAAGCGAAGATGGAGGTAAGCTGGGTTGGCAAAGTATTCGATGTACGCATTGTAGGACATATTACATGTATGAAAAGTGAACACGAAATAAAGACGAAGGGGGGAAGAACCACATAATATAATGTTCAATTTGTGCACATGGGAGATAACTGAAATGTTATACCTAGTGATTCATTCCTCTTCTTTTTGTTTGTTGAAGATATGGATTCAAACCACTGCTTTGGGCAACAGTAGCTGTTCCTTCTGATCTTTCAAGATGAAACAGTTAAGGCTCAGCTCAGGACTAAATCAATTGACTGTTACCCCAAATAGACTATATAATTATGTTTTCATTATAATAATCTATTATACATGGTGAGCTCAGTTCTCTGTTGTCCTATCTCCATTTTTCACATTTTGAGAAAATTGATGAGTTGTGTATAGCAATTGTTTTTGTACATGGGAGATACGTCTAAATGATTTTCAAAATCTGCCTGTTTGGGCAAGTGATCGGTGAAATGATTACAGTATATGGTAGATTTACTAACCCTTTTTTACATGACATATATATTATCTCCAAATCACCCAAAATGGAGTTAGGACAACAAACTACTGAGCTGGCGATATATATATATGAACGAAATAAACAAAAGAAGGCTCAGATACATCGGTCATGCATCAGGTTAGAAAACGGACCTCATGTCTACAGAACTGATGGCCAGAGTGGAGGCTGCAGGAAAATAGGAAGACCGGCAATGTCACTGATGGACAACATCACGACAATCACTGGCCTGTCTCTTGGCGAGTTCGTCCACAGAAGTCGAGACCGAGAGGGCTGGAGGGCTGTTATGGCATCCATTGGAGGAGCAACATCGAACACGGTGTTGCCGACGAGCTGAGCTGATACATATGTGTGTGTGTGTGTGTGTGTGTGTGTGAGGGTGTGTGTGTGTGTGTGTGTGTGTGTGTAAATTTGAAATTTTAATTCCTCCTTAATCTTCATATGGGAATACGTTAATGTATGTAAATATTATTTGAACATGTCAACCACACAGTGGCAGTGTTTGTGTGTGGTGTAGGTAAAGTAGTAATGCTGATAATGATGTAAATGTTGATGATAAAGCATTCTGATCTCTTCACTCAATCACAAACAAAGCAATAATGCAGCAGTCTTATTATGATATAAAATAGCTTAAGCTTTATTGCCTTTCTTCATGAGCTTTGACAATATACAATGTAAAAATAACATAATTCATTATATTTATATTGGTAATATACATGCTAGAAGAGAATGTAGCGTGTACTTCCCCATGCAAGAATGTCTTCAGATTAGCAATACAGAAACATGACAAAGGTTTAATAGGATTGAGACTGTATTATCATACATTAAAAACAACTGAAAGTTTCAACAATCATTCAGTCAATCAATTCACTAACACGTGAATAACATTTTTGTTACGAAGGCCTTTGGACCATTTTGAAAATCTGCCAGTTTAGGAAAGACCACAGCTGGATAGACAGACAGCCTGACAGACTAACTGACTGCAAGGGAGGATGGATGATAGACAGATAGAAACAGACTGATCAAAGGACAGATGTAGAGACAGATAGAGACAGAGAAAGAGATGGAAAGATAGACAGAAAGGACAGACAGATAGATATATAGACAGTCAGACAGACGGAAAACAAACAAAGAGACATACAGATAATAAATAGACCAACAGACAGACAGACTGATAGAAATATAGGAAGAAAAAGGCAGACAGAAACAGGAAGACAGAACGATGGAGGGAGACACAAAGGCGATTCCCCCATGAAAACCCTAAACAGCAGCTGGAGAGGACAGAAGTACATGTCACCAGGATACTAATGTAGAATACAAATTGCTTCAAATGTCTGCTTAGATGAGAAGACTGATAGTTACAGTAGCGATGATGTCAGCTTAAGAAAGTGACCTAAATGTATATTCATTTCACTTTGGATAGTGAGACTAAATAAAGCCTATCAACTCCAGTCAAAATTCATAAGCGAATATCAAAAGCAGTCAATTTCTAAAGTTCCTTCAAAAAAAAAAAAAAAAATGAAGCTACTGTGGAGAAAGTTAAAAAAAAAAAAAAAATTAAAAAAAAAGCTCACAACTTGTAGACAGGCTATATCATTAAAAACAAACATACACTAGGCTAAAATTGTAATAGTTAATAGTATGAATGTCATAAATAAGCTCCTTATAAACCTAGTCATCAGTCATGTATACTAAGTACTTTTTGTGCTACCAACATCATCCAGTCTCCCTTGCTGTTCACAAAATTGAATCCATCATTAAAAATAAATAAATAAAAAAATGAAATATACATGCGACTTATTCAAAACTTTGACATTTCAGTTTGCAAGACAAAAAATGGTAAAAACAGACCCAAAGTCACCATTTGGGTTTCAGAGAAAAAAAAAAAACAACAAAAAAAAAAACCCCAGTGCAAATAAACACAATAAAGGTTGTGAAAAGAAACAAAAAATATCCTGTGCCACTCACAACAAAAAAAGTCAAGTGATTCACTCAATTTACCAACACAGTAAAGCAAATGGCAGCTCAAAACTGTTAACAGGTAGTACTAATCTCAAAATAAAATGCTAACAAATTTTTTCAAATGGAACTGACCTATCCTTGAATGTGTCTCATAGCTGGTCAAAATAATCACAAGTTGGTTTCCAATCAAGCTGTGTTATGTCTATCATGTAAAACCCTATACTATACACTTTCATGTGCTGACAGAAGTTCTGAGCTGAACTAACTGAAGACTGAGATGTTGTAAACTGAAGACACAAGAGGTGACCCCCCATCAGACGTTAAAATCAGGAGAAAAACTTGCAAAAATGAAGAGTTTAACAAATAAATCTATATTTAATAGTAAACTTACAACATCCTGATATACTTACAATCTGCCTGAAAGAGCAATATGTCCTTAAAACAGATGAATTTTTTTTTTCAATATCGATATCATGTCACCTTTAATGCATTTTACCCTAAATTTCTCTGTTCGTCCAATAAACTTAAAGTCATTCTAACTGGCCACAAAACAATCTAAAGCTTATAAATATTTCTCTTTGCTTTGACAATATCATTCCCTTCCTGATAGAACTGAATCATACTAACTAAAATAGTTAATAAAAAAAAGCGTCGCATCAAGCTGGCTCCATCAGTGATGGAAACCACAGTAAAAAGGAAAAAAAAAGTTGTTGTTGGTTATGCTTCCATCAGAGAATCAGAAACACATTACAAAATTTGAAAATCTCCTTATCTTAGTTCTAGTCACTGTCAAACTATGCAAGTTAAAATGGGATAGCCAACATTCCAAAATCCACAGGACTTATGGGATAGCCAACATTCCAAAATCCAAGGGACTGTCTAAGACAATCCTACCAAGGAAGCATAAGGGAATAAGGTGCAGAGGCAGACAAGGGATGAAATAGACAAGTAACACTGAGGAATGGACCAGCTAAACTGCTGTGGAGTGACAGGTTCATGCACACAAACCCAGAGAAGAGCAGAGAAAGCTGGTTTTGATGTCCTTCCTGTGGTGTCCAAATTTTGTTCTGTGCATAGTCATGAGACCAAAAAAGCACTAAATATATCACTAGCTGTGTTGTACTTCAGAATAAATCAATAAATAAAACACTGTTACTGGACAGTGACAAACAGCAAAAAGGTTACTGGTTTTGATAATAAAGACAAACTCATGGATGTATTTGTCTCATGACTGATGGAAATAAGCCTGATGTCAGAGATATCCTCTGTATTATCATTGATATCAATGGAAAGGAAAATAAGTGTATTTCACTTGGATGAAAACAAGATTAAGCATTAACTCTTGCCCTGCCAGGTATTCAGGTTCAATGTTCACTGCTATGATCCTGGAGTCAGTGAATCTCAATGGAGTGACCTTTGACACTTGACCCGGTTACCTTGATGACCAACATTTAGTGAACACAATACATGGATGCTAAAGCAGCTCTGCATAGAGGAGTGTAACACGTGTACAGTTTGTGTTTCATATGGTACTTATGTATAAATACTGCATGTGGTAAGGCACTCAAAAATGTAGGCAAGCAACACAGACCTGAGAGAAAAAGTTGCAGGCATCAGTCCCAAACAATGAGATGATTTAGCATCCATTCATACATTAAGGGGGTCGCGTCCCGAAATGTGGATTTTGCCCCAAAAATGCGATTTTGAGCTTTTGTTTTCTCTTAAAAGTACTGTCTTTTCTGCATGTAAGAATAATATCAAAAAGTTGCTGTCAATTCTAACATGTTTGACCAATGGTCATTCAACGGTTGACCTAACATATTGTCTATCAGAATTTGGCTCCACCTGGCTCCTAAATGAGGCTGTGGATCATCGCAATTTGATAATATACAGGCACAGGGTACAAAAAGCACTTGAATATCACCTCTCCTAGTAATACCACAAGTTCCAGTGCCAGGGATGGCTACTGGATGATCACTATGAGGCAAGAAAAACTGCTGATCATGCAAATTATCAATGTAAGTGTTCTAAAATGATTTTCCTCATCCTATAAGTGGCGCAATTTTGCTTTCTTTCTGCTACTAATAGCTCAGTTGTCGACTATATGTTATAGTAAAGGTCAAAACACTCTTGGTTTGCACTCAAAAATGATATGGGGGATAGAAAGAGGCCCTGAAGAACCCCGAAATGGCTCATGTTATAATGGGGGGTAGGGAGCAAAATTTTAAAACAAATACGCCCAGAAAACCAAAACAAAATGGCAACAAGAGACACAGAAGTCATGGAAAGAGGCTAGTTTGTAAAAAAAAAAAAAAAAGGCTGTTTTGACGCTGAAAGCCCAACACGAAACTCTTCACGATAATCTTTCGCTAAAAAAAAAAAAAACTTTAAACGCGTTTTTCTCAAAACTCGTTTTTTTTTTTTGTTTCCAAACCGATTAAAATCAGATTAGGTACACGTCATTGTCACCACAAAGCCCAAACAATTAGGTGTGCACGTTCCATTCGATAGTTAAGTTTTAGAGAAAATTGGATTTTAGTTTGAAAAAATGGTAAAATTTGAATTTTCGCTATATGGCATTTTCAAAAATTTATAGAAAATTTTATATTGCATGGAACGTAAACAAATATGTAACTGTTTAGATATTATATCAAACAATATATTCACCAAGTTTTATCAAGTTACGTTGAAATTCGGCGGAGGAGATAGATTTTAGAATCAGTCAATTTAGTGACATCAAAATCCAAAAAGTCGATTTTTTTTCAGTGTTTTCCTCTAATTTGAACATGCTGAATTCGATGGAAAAAGTTAAAAATAACCTACCTACAATGAATAAAGAAATCACCTCCAGGATGCAACCCCCCTCCCCCCTCCCCTTTAATGCATGTTTGATGTGTTTCTAGAATGCAAACAGCGTCACCACACAGTGTTATAACTTTTCGTTTTATATCTTGCCTGAGAAATACACGTGAGCAATACCAACAGAGAGTAAATAAATATACCAATGTAAGACAGAAAATTTATTGATGGAAGCCAGGATTTTGTTGACATCTTTTGTTAGAAGGTCTGGACATCAAAATGTATATATTTCGAAATGTTACAACCAAGCAACAGTGAAAGCAAAAGATATCTGCGATGGCTGTACTTTGGGATTACTGTGCCCAAAAACAAGACTACAGAAATGTTGAACCATTACCAGCTATTGTGGCAGTTCTCATTTACTTGACTTTGTTCTGATGCCTGGAATTCTGAGTTGTGTTGTAATGTAACATGTTTTTCTTTCATTTTACCTTGTTCGGATGCTTAGAATACTCATTTGGATTCTAATGAGACAAATATCAGAAGGTGTTCATGGCTCTGTGTACGCGTGAGCGTTTGCCACTCCGTACTATATCAATATACCCACAGTTGGAATAACATTTGGTCTTGAAGGAGAAAAAGGTTTATTTTATATTGATTATCTTAATTCAGTACCATCCTTTGCTGTATGGGCGTGTGTGCTACATCGCTAAGTACACTGTCTTCATGTTAGGTTTTTATACAGCTGCACGAGATAGGCACTGAGAGCTGTTACATCAGTTAGTACGTCAGGGTTCCCAGTAAATCAGGGTGTGATCATTTACTACGGCAACATTTCAGCAGGGAAACTCCTTAGAGATCTCGCCCTGTATCACCTGAGCTGCAGTTTTGCTGAATGTGGTCAGGCCAGTGTATCGAATGAATAGAGTTTCTGTGCAGTAAAGATATGTACGTCTCTAATTTGATCCTTCAGAACCTTTCAGAGATTGGTATCGAAGTAAAGAAATCGTTGATTTAACCGCGTGTGTCCACCACAGCCACTACCACCACAGTTACTAGCACCACAGCCACTACCATCACAACCACTACCATCACAGTCACTACCATCAGTCACTACCAGCAAAGTCACCACCATCACAGCAACTACCACCACAGTCACTACCATCACAGCCACTACCATCACAGTCACTACCATTACAGTCACTGCCATCACAGTCACTACAATTACAGTCACTACCATCACAGCCACCACCATCACAGTCACTAACATTACAGTCACTACCATCACAGTCACTACCATCACAGTCACCACCATCACAGCCACTATCACCACAGTCACTACCACCACAGTCACTACCATCACAGTCACTACCAGCAAAGTCACCACCATCACAGCCACTATCACCACAGTCACTACCATCACAGTCACTACCATCACAGTCACTACCATCACAGTCACTACCATCACAGTCACTACCATCA
>JBCAUA010548565.1:0-14036 GCA_038406235.1 Peronia verruculata | reverse complement strand
AAGGAGGAGAAAAAACAAACTGGAGTTTTTGTTTTTTCTCACTTTCCCCCGTCTCCCCCCCCCCCCCCCCCCCCCAAACCCCACAAGACAAAATACTCCTGTTCACGAAGGTTTACATACGGTTTTCCTTCTTTGCTTTTCATTAAAATAAAAAAAGTAGTTTCTTGTTCATGCATTGTAAAAATACACAGAAATAAAAGAAAAGACACCAATTGCATAAAAAATTAGTTTGTTTTTGGCCTTCTTTATTTCATCATATTGTAGATGAACGAGTGACATCAAATGATTTATGCAGTGTGTACGATACAAACTCCATATGAACACAGAGGGAAGGAGGACGTATGGGGAGGGGAGAGAGAGGGGGCTGGCGAAAATACAGAACATTTTCAACGTATTTTGACAGAACAGCTTTTTCATCACAATTTATTTATTTCCATACGTATTCAGATATTACTGTCCACAATTCTAGTAAAATTGCACTTCGTTATCTATATTTTAACCATCAAAATGTTGATAGAAAAAGCCATTGTATCAGAACTTCTTTGATGATATATTATATATTGATTTTGAAGAAAAGACAAAATCAGCTTTGTGAAAGTCTGTTATGAATATCATTTGTTTTAATAAGTACGTTGTGTATTATGTGGGTAGGAATTCTGATGTAAGATTGACATGAAAGATCACCAAAAATAAATAAATAAATATATTATATAATAAACAAATAGATAGCAATATCTCAATCTTCTCTGAACTCTGATTCTAACATTAACAAATATTTCCAGAAAAGAATGTTATTCAGTCAAACTTTAAGTATGTTAGAAATGACGGGGCGATGTTTTGCGAACAAGAAACAAAAACACATCAGCAAATATACAGCATAAAAAATGTAACAGAATTTCTCAGAATGTGTGGTATATGTGTGGCGTGTTAGCTCAGTGGTTTGTGCTGCAGCCTTTGGAAGCAAAGGTCGGTGGTTCCAATCCCGACAGTTGCATGTTGTATCCTTAGGAAAGATATTTAACACACAATTTTCCTCAGCCCACCCATCTGTAAAACGGGTCCCTGGTGTATATTGGGGGAAGTACAATAGCACTGCACTGCGGCTACGCGGTCTGAAATGGCCAAGACAATTTCCCCTCTTGGGGGTCAAGGGATGGTACTTTTATTTTATTTATATTTTTATAATGCGACCAAAACCCAAAGGGTGCAACTAATTCATTTTTCCTGTATTTCCTCACTCTCAGGACAGAGGAACGTTAAGAATTTGGCACGTATTGCCATACCTGTAGTTTCGTACCTAATTGGATCATATTTGTTTCTTGTTTGTCCAAGAATATTGTCTCAGTACAAGATTCTTTTGGAAAACTCCGCGTGGAAAAAAGTTCATTATGTGGTATCTGAAACTGCATTATCAACAAAGACACAAATAAACTTCTCTTTTCGGTCAAGAGGCAACGGACGTTAATTAATCTGCCCTCTTTTATTGTCGAGTTGTGACACTCAACTTGCACAGTTACGACCCACATTGTAAAACATATTTTGTTCACGACATCATGCAGTGTGTTCCACCATGTAAACAAAGTGGCAAGGTGCTTCTACTGCATTACAATTCACAAAAGTAAACGAACACGGTTGATCACTACCACACGATAACAAGGAAATTGCGAATGAATTCATTATCAACCCAATCTGCCGTCCTTTTCAGATATTTTAGGTGAAATGTAAAGAAAAAAAATGTTTCCGTTAACACAAACTCTGTAGGCCTTGATGACATTTTCAACATGCTCAGTAAAGAAATGCTAGGTTATGTAAATGTGTTGCATTTCTTTAGAGGGCGTGGTTATTTACTTTAATAATTTTGAAAAGTTGTCACCAGTTTGAAGGAAAAGAAAATGAAAAAAAAAAAGGGGGGGGAGGGGGAGGGGTTCTAACTTAGGAATGGATGGTAAAAATCCTGAGAGCTACAAATTCTGATTCCGAAACATTTCCGCCTTTCCAGTATGACGGTCCTGTGTCGTTTCATTTGATTTTGATTCCTTTTGGCTTTCTTTGCAAACATCAAATATGGATACAGTGGCCCCGGAAAAGCACAATACAATAATACAAGCCAGGACTATGATGGCAATTTTTGTCAACGGCGGTACAAACAAACCAAAAATCAGAAGCAAAATTCGCTAAGGTTGTCAATATGTACTCACCACAGCAAAAATACTTTGGACATTGAAGGAGTGCCATCCGTCATTCTGCAAGTGAGCAGAGTGAGCGTCTCTGATAAAATTACATCTTGAATTAATGGACGGTACTCTCAAATGTGATGTGAGTACATATGCATATTATTATAAAACCAAGCGAAAAGAACCACATACATGTATATATGCACTTGTTTACACATAGGAGAAAAATAGAAATTTTGTTTTTAAAAATTTCTCTGCTTTCTGTTTGTGGATTTAAACCAATTACTGCTCTTCTGAATTTGTTTTTAAATGGGGGGGGGGGGGTAGAACTAACGCTCTGGATCATAACCTTGATCATATTGAATGCTGAACATTCGTTGTTCTAATCCATTAGTTTGGCTGTTTTATTCTTTTAAATATATTAACATAGTCGGCTTACAACTAATTTTATAGAAATTTTATTACCAAATCCTTGCCTAATTACACTATTTACCAGTTCAACATCCGATTACCTTTGCCTCTCTAGCCCCGTCCTCCCAATCCCATACGCACGTATAAATCAATGTAACTATTGGGTTCTGAACTTGACCGAAGTAAGCTAATAGTACTGAGAACAAAATATCCAAAGGCCGGCCTGAGGAGAAACGCCATGAAGGGCTGACTTTCCATGACAGTTGCCGATTCGAATCTGAATCCCATTGGGGGATGGGAAAGATTAGTACATGTAACCTCCCTACCTGCTTGACAGCCGACATAATCCTACTTGCCCTAAGATTAATTAAAAAACTACATATATAAACAATAAAAACCACTGACGAGACCTGTACATGTATTTCATTCTCACTTGTCAAATATTCAGATTCCAAAGAACTGTTTCTGTCCTCAGTTGCATAATACTAAACAAACCATGCCCGCTCAAGAAAGAGAGATTAAATTAAATGTTCAAAGTCGTGTATACTTCCAAAAATAGCTAATGCAGTAATGAGCAAAAAGTTGTGAAATCCACAACTGTTAGGCTCACTGCGAAAAAAAAAAAAAACGCAGATCTGCAGTTGAAGATAACATTAAATTTAGACGTGTCGAACATTTCATTTGTACAAAGCCATGCTCATTGAACTTCCCATATGTATGGCCTTCTGAATAAAATACAGTACATTAATACAATAACAATAACTACATCTGCGGATAAACTGAAATTTCTGGAACAAAAGTGATACATATAATATACAATAATAATTTATTTATTATGATGACCAAGGGGAATAAACCACAAGTGATGTCCATTTCTCACAGTTACACATAGGAAAAATTGAAGTTTTTCGCTTTAAAGGCTGTTCTGCTTTTTGTTTGTTGAAGTTATTGATTCAAACCACTGCTCTGGACAGCAATGGTTGTTATTAGCATTTCAGCCCTTAAGAAGCTGGGACTGTCCCGGCCCTTTATGGCTGCTTATTTTTGTCGATATTTTTTTGTGGGTAGGAATTCGGAATTTTGTCCGAACAGCAGCACTCCACCTACTCTTCATCAATTTTAACTGCCAAGGGTTCTTTAACGTGCATAAATTACACACGGGAACTCCAAAACATGTTCGTCCTTGTCCGAGAAGGTTAGACGTCGAGCTTCCCTACCCACAGAAAGCCAGGAGACCGCTGAGTCACTGAAAAAAAAATTTTAAAATGCAGGTTTCGATCTTTGTATCCTTCCTACCCCAATGGAAGGACCCATGAGTCGAACCCAAGACCCACGACGTTCAACACAAAGCAGACGCCAAACTGCATAGCAAGGCAATCCCTAACAATGTTTATTGCTTCTGTTTATTTAAGGTGGGATTAGTTACGGCTCAGAACTAAATCTATGTACTGTAATGCATGACTATGAAAATATTTAAATGGAGGCCTGCTGTTCTTCTGCTTCGTCTTCTTATCATTACAGGAATATTATCATCTCTAAATTCTTCCTCTGACACCTCTAAGGTTGACAGTCATCACCAGAGATTTTTCTGACGGCTGAGTCTATTTACACGTCTCAGTAAGTTATTCATGATAACGGAAAAATCGCGAGCGCTGTCCCACATGTCGGCAAAGGAAATCCTCTCCCCTACATGCCAGTTTTTTTTTTTTTTTCACTGATTAAAATGAACTAGACCAAGCCCGTTGGCTTATACTGCTGGGACCCTCGACCAGCGCAAGCCCACCCTAAGGGTACGTCTCCTTATGCGCGACGCAATGTTGCATCGCTCGAAAAAACTGGCGCTCCAAAATCAAACAAATAGCCTAAGATTTGTATGAAGCCATCTCCTTTTTGATAGCCCAAATTTTTATAATAATTTGATATCTTTTATAATCATAAACATGTTGTCCATTACCACCGTGTTAAATGTACTCACCGTGTTAGGCACAATATAGCCGTCATCGTGCTGATGTGCCGTTAAACCCCAATACAAACAAACATTCTCCTTAATATTATGCGACGCAACGTTAAGCCTCCTTGCGCCACGCATAAGGAGATTAGCCTCATCTTTGATTTTGGAGCGCCAGAGTTTTCAAGCGACACCACGTTGCGTCGCGCACAAGGAGATGTACCCTAACCCTAACATGGCAATTTTAGCATCTAATGAAATTGATAAACAAATGTTTGACTGGACCAAATTAATATTTTTCAACCTATCCTTAAGTCGGACTATTCTAGAGATTCTCCATCTGACTAGTTCCATCTTGTGGTTTTGTATTTTGTTTGTTTTTGTTTGTTTGGGGGAGGGGGGGGGGTGTTTAATTATTAGATATGCAGCCTTTCGGCCTGCCACTTTGGTGAGAATTTTTGTGTGAAGAAAGTCGGAATTTGCGAAATTTTCCCCAGACTGCAGGATCTGCCCTGCTCTTCATTTGATTTTTAACTGATCTTTCACATCAATAACGATATATGGAACCTCCAAAACTGTTTCACCCCTATTCGAGAAGACTAGATGTTGGGTTTCTCTACAAAAAAAAAAAAAAAACGGACAGAATCGTTGAAAAAAAACAAACTATAACAGTATCAGGTTGTAAGTTCCTCCCACCTCCAACTGGATTTGAACACACGACAGAAGTTTTTCACTGAAGGCGAAGGGTTAATGCCTCAGGTGCTCCCCACCACAGCATTTCTTATCCCAAACACAAAATTTGTCCAAGCCTAATAAAGACCAGTCCACAATTCCTCCATCTATATAAATCCCTTTAGGACCCCTCAGTTCTTGTGTTACATCCAATGTTCATGTTATCCCATGTTCAATACATGTATCTCATTTATTGCAGAGGCAAATTTACGAGACACGAGTTTAGATTTAGTAAAAGCAACATTGCATATCTTAGTTAACAATTTTCTTGACAAATTTTTTTTTAATCAATATTAATATATACTAAAACAAACCACACTTCACATTCCTGATTCACATCTAAACCTGTATTTGAGACAAGACACAATGAAGAAATCAGGCGCTTGTCAAACTGTGGCGATAAGAGAAATCACGAGTTTTTCAACAGTGAATGAATTTTTAACACATTTTTTTTCTTCACAGAACCGTTCTATATTAATCCAAGAATGCATTTCAGAGTTAAATTTGCTGAAAAAGATTGAATGAAAGTCTAAAAGTTGTAATCTAGTGGCATGTCCTAATAAGGATAAATAAGGACTAATAAAAACGATTGGCCATTTTCTCGCCAAATTCAGCCCCCCATCATCTTTAATTGCTCATAACTCATATCTTGACTCCTACTACTCCTACTTAGGTAGAACAAAAATTTGTTGACACACAGAAAGGGAAATAACGATCTTCAAAGTGATACCCCGGAGGAAGAAGGAAAAAAAGCCAGCCAAAAAAACACCTGGCGCCGAGACTTGGAAACAGATACCAAAAGATGGGTTGCACCTGGGGGCTACTGGAACGTCTGGCCCAGGACCAGGATGCCTGGAGAGCTCTTGTCCCTGGCTTATGTCCCACGGGGGATTCCAGGTGAAACTGAAGCGAAGTGTGATACATGTACCAATAACTTAATATGCTAAAAATTTGATGAGAGCCCAATTATATCGTGTCGCATCTCATTCATTTCAACCCATCTGTAGCTAAGTTATATTCACACAATGCGGGAATATTAAAATTGTACTACACGGATTCCCTATTCAGGTCATCAGACAAAATCTAACATCATGAAGAAATTTGAGCTGTGACATTTCATCATTCTACACGTCTATGAAAGGCATTATTTTCTTACTTTCAAAATGTACTTCTTGCTAGAAACGATTATTCTTGAGTTTTTCAAACCAGCAAACTGGGTGAGGTAATTAATCTACTCTCACTATAGAAAATAATAAATAAAGAAATTTAAAAATCAATTAAATAAATGAACAAATAAATAAAAAATTAAATGTTTCACAAATGAATTAAATGGAGAACAATAACATAAATATTTGTTAAAATCGAGTGAACACAAATTACTAATACCAAGAGATGTAAGATGAGGTCAAGGGTGTGGGTACAATCTGCTTTATTCATCAAAGAGATGACATCTTGACACACAATCATGGAGACAACAGTGATGGATATACAACAACGAAATACTGGATAATGTCCACATGGATAACAAATCCTTACAACAAGGTTTTTGTGATCTTAACTCATGTTGGCAAGGATATGTGCAAAGCAGACAGAGTGACAATACAGAGCTGTGACTAAAGATGACCTTTTAACCTTTGGCCTTAACCTTCCCATAAAAATTTATCTCTTCAATCTTTGTTCCCCTTATTTATTCTGAAAAAAAAAAAAACAAACAGAAAAGCCATAACTTTCAACCTTTAGTCTTCACTTATTTCAGTACATGTATTCCATAATTGTGACAACACCAAGTCATAACTAATGACCTTTTAACCTTTGGCCTTAACCTTAATATTCCATAAGAATTTACCTTTAAACTCTATTCTCAAATTAAATTTCAACCACTACCAGAAAGCTGAAGGAACAGAAAGCCTGTTGAATCTTTCACTATCTGAACGAGTGACTGAGTTGAAACGCTGCACTGCTGCGACTATTATTTTGGTGCAGTTCATATGCCATTGAACTATAATGTGCGAGAATGGAGACAAATAAATATGAGCAGATCTGCTTCAAGAACATTTATCATTTACTCCAGTTTCACTGATTTGTCAATGTTCATCTGAAGAGTTTCAGGGCAAAATGAGACATACCCAAAATCGCTGTTTAGAGAAAAATGACAATTTTTTTTTCTTCAGTAGTTAGTAATTTATCATTAAGAAACTAGAATTTTCCGAAGACTTTCTGGAAGGATATGTCGCGTTTGGTGAAGAAAAGGAAAGTACTTACCATGTAGCACTATCACCATTCCCAGTAAAGGGGTATAACTCAAAAAGTTTCAAAAATGGCATTTGTCGCATTTTGCCCTGAAACCCTTCATATGACGGTTATGCCCTAACCTAATTCCGTTCTTCACTGAGGCCAAAGGTTAGAGCAAACATCAACAAGTTGGCAAAAGCAGAATCACATCACACAACAACAAAGTGACTGTTCAATGTAACCCTTAAAGTGTCAGAAGAAGCATCTGGGGTACAAGGATTTCAATGATTATCTTTACTCATGTGAAAAAAATGACAGTTTAATTCTATGGGCAATGGTAATTTTCAACCATACTTTAATTTAACGTTGTCAGCGGAGTAATCCAGAATATTAAAGAAATGAAAGTTTAGGCCTACAAACAATTTGAAAAAGATTATTACTCTCCTCATGCAAAATATGATAATGCTGTTTGGAGAGTAGCATTTGGCGCAAAAGAGAAATTTGACCAGATTTGTCCTTCCACACTTCTAAGGTTAAATTTAAACAAAATAAGCATTGCACTGCTACACAATTGGCTGGTGGAGTTCACAAACCACTGAAAAGCATGGACAACAATGGAGACTAAAATACTCGATTTCAAAACTTTGTTGCAGCCTCACATTTTCAGCTGGTGATAGATGCCCTGTCCTCATGAGCTTTATATTAAAAATTGTCACAAAATCCCCATTGTCCAATCATATCAGGAGCACTGAAGAATATCAAGTCTCTTCAATATGACCTTATGGCATGCTATCAATGTTACCACAAACAAAGCTCAGCTGTGATCCTTATGACTTTCTCACAAAATTCAAATAAACCTGTCAGCATATCTAGTGTGATCGGCTGACATGAATTTAACATCAAATTTTTCACATACAGAGCTAGTGATGTTAATGGAAAAAGGGAAATGAGAGCAATTTACTTTTTAAAGTATTTTGCAAAGATTCTTCTGTACCAAGATATTCAGGTTTTAAGACAAATTCAGCTTGTATGATCCCGTGCTCAGATAAATGGATTTTCTCAACAAAACCTCAATTAATGTTTGATTCATTTCACCAGATTGTGTAACACATACAGAAATACTCAATAGCAGTAGAAGTGTTGCACAGCTTCCTCTGGCCATTTAATTATCCCAGAATCACATAATCCTGCAGTTTCCACAGAGAAGGACAACAAATTTTAATGTGTTGCTGCACTTTTGTTGATCTACTGTTTGTCTTGTGGCCAGTCAGAATGAGTCGTAAAACATTGGACTTGAACAGAGAAACTGGGGGGTTGAATGTGACAAAGATGGTCTGATATCAGTATTTTAATTTTGAAGAAACTGAAATACTCTTATATGTGGATGAAAGCACATCGGGATGTCATGAAGCGAAAAACTAGATCTATGTGCCAAACTGTTGAGTTGTTAACTAATTTTTCTCCCAATTTAAAGTAGTGCTGAGGGAATATCTCCCATCCCTTCAATTTGCAATGTCTCTGGATAAAGTCAAGCTAGCTAAATTTTTTCACTATGTGAAAGTGTATGAAATAAAGTTTTACCTGGTCATGACAACTTAATTTGGTGGAAAAGCAACAGACCACTCATTTCAACTGACTGCAAGACATTTGCTTTTCACTGAGACCTTGCAAAGAACAAAAAGAAGCTTTTCTATGATGTATACATAAGTACAAGTACTGAAGACCAATCTTCAAATAATCAGTCATTGAGGAACTGAAAGAAAACTAAAAGAAGGAGAGAAACCCCCCGGCAATGATAGATTTACTGGCCATACAGATGCTGAATGTGATTGTTTCCACGCCTGACCAATATTTTTTTCTATAGTGATTGGAAAACATATATCACTTGCTCATGACATACTATGACATGTGTCCTGAAAATGTACTTAAATATGAAATGTTTGATATTTATGTTGCTACTTACAGTATGATTTAATTTCAATATGTCCTAGTTGTACTAACTTCTTCTTAAGTAGATTAACAGCTGAACAATTAATAATGATCACAAAAAGCCCCATAAAATCTATTCACAAAATATACACCACACAAGAGTCATTCCTTCCCTTCACACTTCATTACAAGACTTTCTCATTCTGTCTTCATGCATGCTCTTAAAAAAACCTCACTCGATATCTTTCGGCCTCTCACAAAAGTTATTGTTGACTTCTTCTGCCAAAGGAACCAACAAAGCAAAAGATTTTTAAAAAAAGAAAAAACTGTCACATTAATCCTCGACGTTTCTTGTATGCCTCCAGGTTTAATGATCTACGTGGGGCTGTGTCTCGTGGTGTGTGGAGCGGAGCAGTAGGAACAACAACCTGGGCTCCTGCAGAAAAAAAAAAAAAAGAAATAACTGGCATGGACATCTGGCCATAATTTCTCCTAAATCAAATACAAAAAATGTTTGTGAAATACCTTTGCTGTTACAAAAATATACATTATTGTCAAGAAATTACAACTGAAAAAAATATAACTCCATAACCAAGTATTTTTTAATTTTTTTTGTTAAATGCCCCATGAGTTGGTATAGACATACTGTGAGGTTTTATTCATGTCAACTCGCCCAAAGTGAATTCTTGCTCAATGATAACCCTCATGACATTCCTATTATCTTTTTCCTTTTGTCTTCGAAGTCAGCTATTTTGTTCTTTGAACCCAAGAGGTTGGCTTTAACCAGACTCAACTGAATATGTATATTATAAAATTCTAAAAAGGTTCAGTTATTTTCACCCGCCATTTTATGAACCTACAAGTAAAATGAAAAAATCTTAAGTAATGATTTCTACTGTTGTACAAGGAGACCAAAGGGGTTAAAACCCAATGTTTATTTTTAAAATTTTTAAGGAAAACAATATCAATTAAGGAAAATTTCACTGACCGGAATGAAAATGCCTGGAAAATGTAAGGGAACATAGAATCTAAAAATTTAGAATCTAGGACTGATTTACCTCCAGATGGTACGTCTAAGTCAATTTTAATATCAAAGTCATGCACTGCAAACAGATCATCAGACATCCGTCTCTCCACACCATCGGTCCTGTCTCCAGTCTGAAAGAAATAGGAAAAAGCAAAATATAATCACAATGTGATGAATTACCAAGATTTATGGCCAGCAATAAATATAGTTATAAAAGTTTGTCTGCGGACAAATATGATGAATCATCTAGCTTTTATAATCAATAATAAATAAATAAAAATTACATTTATATATTAACGAGTAATAAATAAAGTAATAAATATTACATTTATAAACTACTGTATGATGAATTATGCTTTTCTAATCAGCAAACAAATTGTATATAAAGAGTCATTTATAGACTATAATATCATGAATTCTCAGGCTGTAATAGTCAGCAAATAAATGCAGATATATATAAAAAATTTGTTAGTAATTTAAATTACAGACCACAGTGTGACAGAATTATCAAACTACATTATAGTCCGCAATAAATGTAGTTATACAATTCATTTATAGACTGCTGTATGTCCACACTACATTTCTAAGCTCTATCATGCTCTAGACATCAAAAGACAACTAGAAGAAAAGTATTGATGTTCACTCCATCTATAAACTATAAATTAATAATACTTACACCTTTGACTGCCCTAAAACTAACAAATTTTCCCTTTCTCTGTGATATCATTACTGAGCTCAACTGTTCACAAGAAAGGCTGATCTTCACAACAGGTATAAACACAAATGTATGAGAGGATTGAGAAAAAAAAAAAAAAAATGGGTGGGAGAGGGATAAGTAAGTGCCAGTAGGCCTAAATGAAAAACTTGTATTTGCTACAGCGCTAGTATATGAACAACTTGGATTAGCTACAGAAAATATGACCGACATCTAATCAATCTAGCTAAAAAAAAAAAAAAAAATTAATTTCTGATGCTTTCTTGCCTCTCATGACAGGAAATATAATCACAATGCTCAATGTCCAGCAAAGCTAGGAGATAGAAAATTGACAGCTTACCCCTCCTCCATCTGATAGGAGAGCTTTGGCTGAGGGAAGGGCAGGAAGACTAGAAGCATCAAGTCCTGACACACTCTTGCCATCCTGGAAAACAACAGCTTATACATTATTCAACAATATACAATTTCTACTGATTCAATTCAAATTTACATATGAAAACATTATAAATATTTTCAGTAGGGAATTTCAAGCCATGTGAAAGATAAACTTTTGCAGTACTGACGTTCTCCATTTAATTCCTTGGAAGAATGAATACAAAGCAGTTGTTCTGACCCTACTAGTTAAAGAAGTTTGAAAACATTAAACAATTGATCAGTGACTTACTTTAGCAGGTTCATCTGACTTTTTCACGGGCTCTGCTTCACGGGCTGTCTGAAAGTACAGAGAACAAAAAGCGTAACATATTACCATTTGATAGTTGTATGTAGAACTGATATTATTCAACTAAATTCATAAAAACTGAAACAAATAAATATGGAGGGACACTGGAATAATGTACATTCAGTGAGGTATTTTCCTGAGCTAGGACCGAACTACTATGTAAGAAAATCTCAACGCAAGATTTGATCAAAGTCAGTTCACTTTGACCAAACCTAGATTTTCATATAGAAATATAAGAGCATTTTCTTATTCAAGATATTAATATTAATTTGATCAACACAAGCAACATAGATATCTCAGAACAGATGGAATTCAGCTTCTGCAAATACAGCAAACAGAGTGATCTATCAGTTTGATCGCTATCAGGCTGATCACTATTACTGCATTTCATGGCCAAGAGGCACCAAATTCTTTTCTGATGACAGGTATACACACACTGAATCAGTGCTTTTGAGCCTAAGACATTGAGATGCTAAAAACCACAAATTTCTAAATAAGAATCTAGACTGGCCAAGATGTTAAATCTATAGGAAAAATATTCATCATTTAACTCATTTCTATGAACAGGGCAAGACTTAATGATGGATTAGATGTACCAAATTTACCAACTGCATGACTGAGGCTAAATTATCAAAAGGCCATATCATAATCACATCACAAGCAACATGCTTCTTTTTTCTTGGTGTTTTCATTACTATGCATTCAAATCTCACAAAAACAACACCTACCCTTGTGACAAGAGTGGGCCGACAATGTCGTCGTGTGAACGGATCAGCTGTGGCATTCCGCATTTCTGCAATCTCAGCTTTAAATGCATCTTCTGCTTCCACTAAGTTACGATCTCGATTCCTTTGGTTGATATAACTGAGAATGAAAAAAAAAAAAATTCAAACAAACATGAATTTTTTTTTTAACTGACAAAAAAAAAAAAAAAAAAAATCATGTGTAGAATTAGAGATCGTACTGTGAATCAAAATACAAAACAGTCAGGCTTTTTTAAATTAAAGAGTCAATTCCATAAACGAAAGAGCATTTCAATACTTTCCATTTGCCTTTGCTGATCAAGCAAAAGGGAAATGCAAAAGCAAACAAATATGATCACTTTTGCATAACAGATATGATCAACAGAACACACACATAACAAAAAAAAAAAGCAAAATTCATTTTATTATTATAATGTGAAAGCAGACATGAAACCTGAGTAAGATACCTTATAGAATTGATATTGGATGTTCTTCGCCTATCCAGTTCAGTTGCTCTTTCCTCCAAGTCCTCCAACTCTTGTGCCAATTTCAAAGACTTTGACTGATCACCTTCTAAATCTGCTTGTTCCTGCAAATTTGAGTGGAAAAAGCATTCCCTATGACTCATGAAAGCAAAATGATGAATTTTTACAATGGAACATAGATAATATTTGCTCCAATGATTCCATACCGAATTTTTTGTGAATCAAGTATTTACATTAACTTACCATTACAGGATAATAATTATTAAGAGGACTGAAGAAAAATGAATTCTGTCATGTTAACTGTGTTGTTGTCATGTAAGTTACTACGCATATAGATAAATAATTTTCCTTCCTACTGTGCTTAAAAGGCAATTCTGACCAATGAAATCCTGACATTCAAAATATATCTGATTCTCTGGTAAAAAAATCAAGCATCAGATTTCATAATAGAATGTCATATTTTAATACTTAGATACATAACTTAGTTTAACTGAGTCAATCTGTATACATTTCCAAACAAAAGACTGATTTCAAGAAAGATTGAAGTAATTGTAGAGGAAAATCATGTTTAACCTACATACAATTACATATCAGACGATATTCTCTATGACTGAGATGTGAATAAACACACAATTGACAATGTTAACAAAATACCTTTAATTTAAGAAGTGCTGCTTTCTTTACAGCATAGTTGTGAGGATTCTTCCTGAACTTTTGTTTCTCTGCAACAATCTGGAATATTTTAGAAGTAACATTAACCATTTAACCCCTGAGGCTCTGCCTGCAAGCTTTCTCTGGAACCCTGAGAAAAGGGAGATAACTCCACAAAAATCATGACAATTTAAAAAAAAAAAAATCATTAAAAAAAAACTGCCCATAATAAGCTCCTGATTTTTTGTATGAAAGAAGAAAAATGAAT
>JBCAUA010548345.1:0-16599 GCA_038406235.1 Peronia verruculata | reverse complement strand
AGTCTATGTTCACACTGCATGGGTATTGCTATTAAACTACGAGTCACATCAAAACACAATGCACTCCGATTTATGTCCCCTGGGTGTCACCTATCTGTCTGTCGGATGTCTTGTGTCAAGCACAGTAAAATATCTCCTGTCTCAGAAACCCATCCTTGTGTTTCAAGTACAAACAGTAGCATTTTTTTTCCTCTAATTAATTAATCGACATCACAAGCTTCTTTACAACTCTGAACCCAGTGACACTGATATTTGAATGAAAAGTGAACAGTGAACATTGTTAAGCGAAAGAAAGAGACAAAGGAACAACAAAAAGAAAGAAAAACAACAACAACAACAACAACAACAACAAAAAACAAAGACAGAATGAAAAGGACAGTAGAAAGAAAGCAAGCAAGAAAGAAAAAGAACGAAAGAACAGCTTCGCTCATAAAATTTTATTATTGAAAGTACTGAAGGATTGCATGTGGTATATACTCTCATTTTAGACTCAAATACTTGAGTTAAAAAACTAATGAACCTAATGACTTTCTTTACACCGAGTTTGTTTAAAAATTTCCATTGCTCGTTACTAAGCTATATAAAGGGTGACTATTTTCCTTATGTCCGACGGTCATGCCAGAACTCGGGCCTGGATAAAGGCTGTCAGGCTGTAACTCTGTGACTCCTGTTACTAGTATCAGTGATTGTACCATAGGTGTTAAATCATCCCCTGCTCTCTGGGCTCCAGATAAGCTGGCGCTATGCCAGCCTCTAAACCCTCTAAGACTCAAAGGAACCTTCAACACTTTATCTCCGTAAAGTCATTCTACATGTAATTTTCACAGCAAATTTTCTATAAAGATTGTCTAAGTATCTGTTGCAGAAACTGCAGATATATAACGTTTCTGAGTATTTCTAGAATTTTCTGATCTGAATTACTCGGAGGGAAAAGGGAGGGGGGGGGGGGGGGGAGAAGAGAGGAAAGAATCCTTCTGAAAAATTATTTTCAAGGATGGAAAGAGTTTATATAAAATGGCAACAATGTTAAAAGTCAGAGTTGAAGGTCCATAATCTTACCATGAGATCATTCTTGTGCTGGTGGGACAATAGTCCTGCATTTAAAATTTGCACTCTAATATAACTTTCTTAAATAAAACATCAAAGTGATCTTGGCTTCTTGTCTTTTCAAGCCATTTCTAGCTACACAGTATATCAACTAATATGCCACTTCCAGCTCTAGCAGGTTGGACTCTTGGACATGACATGGGATCGATCTGATCAAAAAGACGTGCTCGCTTCATAGCACATGGCGTTTCAATTCGCGGGCTGAATCTCTCAATGCTCACGAGATAATATTATGGTATAGATATATCGCTTGTCAGCCTCCTATGGATAGATGCGAAGGTAGTGTAGACTCTTTGGTTTTAAGTTTTAATACGGCGGCGAGTTGTCAGGTGACAGAACTATTCTGTTGTTTTCTTGATACTGTGGAACACACAACGCTGTGAACTATAATTAATACAATATAGGTAGTTATTGTGGAGCCTTAGTACAACAATAGCACTGTATGAAAGGTAAGGAGGACAGACGGGCTAAACTTCTATGTATGGTATTCGGGGAAAACATTTTAGGCGATATCACTTTGAACTATCACGTGATTGGCGTTCTGAAAATGTGGAGATTCTACCAGCCGATGATCTCCTTCTTATCATTCTGTTCTTTATTTTTTTCCTGACCTTCTTCCTTCTCTGTTTCTTTTTTTTTTTTTCCCCTTCAATTCTCTCGTTTTTTTTTTTTTTTTGCCTTTGCCCCCTATCTCCCTCTCTCCTTCCCACCCTCTATTTCTTCCTGCCTTCTATCTCTTTCTTTATTTACTTTGACTCTTTCAATCTTTCTCTCCAGGCTTTTTTTTTTTTCTCTCTCTCTCTTATCTGTTTTCACTGTTCACATTTTATGCTCCTTTATTTTCACGAGACAAGAAAAGGGCAGGTGATTCCTCAAATTCGCCCCCCCCCCCACCCCTCTTTTCTTCTCTTTCCAAACATAGAATTTGAATCCATGTGCATATGGCAAGTGATATGCTCCCATGTTGACAGCTCCATGCCTGATAGCTTTGTTACAAAATGATGATGTGCCAAGATTAGAAAAATATCCCAGTCGATAACCACACTAACTAAAGCTGGAGTTCTATTTGGAATGACAGTAGTATAGTCATCATGATCTAGTTGGAGGTTTTGGCACCGACACATTTTATGATGAAAAAAAAAAAAAAAACGCCATTCCAGCTTTTGGGCATTAAAATGATGACTGAAGACAGTGAGACACTCAGGCAGACAGGCAGAGAAACAAACAGACAGTATGGACGAATGATTGGGCAGCCGGACAAGCAGCTAGATAAATGAATGGATGGATGGATGGATGGATGGATGAATGGACGGATGGATGAATGGATGGATGGATGGGTGAATGTACGGATAGATAGATCGATAGACAATAAATGTTTTCTGTCGATACAGATCACAAGTGAGTACATCGTCCCTCATTTACAGCAAATAACAACAACAATAAAACTCTAAATGTGAGAGAAGATAGCACTGGCAGTTTCCCATCTACCTGTCAAAGACCGGCCATACCGATGGGCGGCCATAGCAAGGAGTATTACAGCCACTGTCAAGCTTTCAGCCGATCAAGCGTGAGCCGGGTGATAGCTGGCCGGGGCTTCCTCTGAAAGCCGTACATGGGCAGGCATAGACAATGGCAGGGCATATCGATTTCTCCGGGGCCACAAAAACTCCTGTCTACGGCAACCATTATGGTTCTGAAACATGCGTGGGGTTTCACAGATTTCGGCCAAAAACAAAGTGGCCCGTGCATGAATCTACAACCACAAGAAGTCTACTTATATGATAGTATGATACGCGTGTGTTTTAGAGACTTCGATAAATACAAATTGAACTACGTGGATCACAAGACTCTAGATCTCTGTCTTTGATCGGAGAAAAGTTCGATCTGTGGTAAGGCAAATGCAAATGCAATTATAAATCTGCTATGGAGCAGCGTACAAAGCTTCATAAGTATCAAAGTACTAAATCTGGAAAAAGCCCTTCACTTGTGTGTGTGTGTGTATATTTCTACTAACAAACAGAGGAACGTTCCAACACAGAGGAGCTTTCACGACACTCCAAGTGGCACAGACCTCAAAATATAATTACTGTCAATGCCCGTGGTACATGGTTCTTTCCATTGCGGCGACACTGCAGTGCATGCAAGCATTAACATTTTTAATAAAAAGTTTCTTTAGTGAGCCATATCAGGATTTAAAATAACTTCAGGAATTCAACTGTTGCCGGCCATATAAAATACACGGGGCCAGAGAACAACTATCTTAGAACCACTGGTCCCTAGTCATGGAAACGCCGGGTGGGAGACGCTCAGTTATTGGCCAAAGTCCTGGTTGTAGCCTTTGTTCCCAGAGCGTTCGGCGGGTGACGAATTTCAGCCGCCGATAGCGATATGAAATACAGCCTTCAAATATCTGGTATCAGTGCAAATGTTTCACTGATTGCTCTGAGATAGACCATCCCCTTCACCTCCTCACCCCCCCCCCCCGTTCCTTTATTCTACACGTTTTCCGCTCTCCTCCATCGCAGATAATGGTCTCCATATAACTCAGCTAAACACTGCTAATGCAAAGATCCGCACCCCCTAACTTCGAATAAAACGTGAAGAGAGTGATTGCTAGAGTATTTCAATCAATCGTGACCACTTTTTTGAGGGACATGCTTTTGTGCTCATGAATCGCAACGGCGGCGGCCATATTACCTCCATCACCAAAATATACCTCGACTCAAGCACGAGCCGCACGCCAAACGCGAACTCCAGGTAGAATAAAACGTGTAGTGTAGTGATCGCCAGAATACTTCAATCAATCATTACCACAACTACAAGCGAACTGGCGGAGAGAAAGGGACACGGAACACTTTGGGGCTGATGGCTTTATGTCAGACTGGCCTAGCACGCAATGCCAATCCTCTTACTGTAAGGGCTGTCAGCCGTACAGCGGCCGTGAGCTGGTTTCTCGGCATTCCCTGTCGCAGTTGTACTTCTCAAACTTCGGTTAACACGTGAGCGAGGGTGCTCGACACAACTTGTATGCACCCACGTAAGCATGCGAGTGTGTTGCTCGAGAGTGCTTTTGCATGTTACATGAAACTTCCCAGGTTTGGAAGAGCATGTCATTGTAAATATGGATGTGTACGTGCGAGTGAGCGTGTTCCAAGAGGTGTGAGCTTTTCTAATTGCGTGCGTGCATACATGTGTATCCTGTATTCATGAACACTTCGTCTACTGGAAGCTGTTAGGTATGTGTGTTCTTGTATATATGTGTGTTTGGGTGGGTGTGTGTGGGAGGGGGGGGGGAGGTGTTTGCAGGACGCGTGCATGTTAATGAAACGAGAACATGACTCTATGCACTTAACTCCATATCGGACTGTGCTCATGAATTAAATGCTGACTTTATAAGATGGCCTATACGCTCCTAGTCCCATGCATAGATGCGAATGTTCAGATTTCAAAATGAACATGTTTGAGTTTCCACCTTGACTATGCCACCTTTGAGGTTTGGAGGCGTTGTGTGTAGAAGGTGGGACCATCTGCAGGCCGAGGCAGCCACATGAGTGCTCACGCACAAAGCCGAGGGCCTCTCAGCCAGACGATATACATGAATAATGCAAAGTCCATCCATTGTATGGCTCCTGCCCTTTGACTGATGTGACGAGAGAGAGACAGGTATGGAAGGTGGGAGGAGGAAAGGTGAGATGGGGAAAATCGATGGAATATATAACGTTATAGGTCAGACCATGGCTTTCACCATAGTTGCTGACCCCTGGATAACTAAGCCTAGCTGTGCTCACGTGAACATAAGCGAGCATTGGAAATGGCTCATGGTTCAGGTGATAGTTGTTATTCAGTTGTGAAGAGAGTGAACCACTCAACAGTCAGTGATATTAGCCAGATCAACAACATGGACAACGATACAGTCGGGCTGTTTTATCAACCAAGCAAGAGCTAAACACTGGATTCACTGTCTTTTGAAAGACATGCACCCCTGTAGGATGCTACCGTTTAAAACCAAGTGGTGGAAGATAGTAACAGAAACAGTAGTTGTGATGTGTTATAAGCAGTTTTTTTCTTCTTTTTTTTTTTTTTTTACATGTTGGTGCAGTTTTAACTACGCATCTAAATCACGGTATTCTACAGAATTAAAATTCAATAACTTTTAACAGACAGGTGGCTAATGAGAACCATAATCCCAGTATGTGTGTGTGTGTTTGTGTGTGTGTGTGTGTGTGTGAGAGAGAGAGAGAGAGAGAGAGGGGGGGGGGGAGATAGACAAACAATCAGAAAGGCAGAGAGAGAAGCAAAGGACTCAGATAAATTATCCCCGACAGCACAGGATAAAACATATTTTCACCACGACAATTTCTTTGGTAATGGACGCAAATGAAGATTTTATGTCAGACAGCTTATAACTGGTCCCAACACAAGCAACCATAGCCTGACATATTGTCTCTCCACTCCCCCACACATTGACAAGTCAGGCAGGAATGAGGTAACCAACAGGTTACATAATACAACAGACAAAAGAGACCACAACCATTGCTATTCTGGACATTTTTCGGAATGCCATTCCTGCAATGGACACCTTTATCTGTGACGAAGAAACCATGGCCAGTGTTTGCGGACAAGCGCCCAAAAGGCAGTTTTGGCTTAATTTTTGGCACAATTCAACAAAATGAATTGCACGGCAGTGCTGTCAATAAGACAGTTTGGGCAAAACAACGACAACAACAAATAATAATAAAAATAATAATAATAGCTTGCTTCCTATAGGCTGGGACAAGAATCGTAAACAGTTGGCATGCCTTGATAAAGGTCCAAAATGAAACGATAGAAGACAAAGAAACAAATAAAACAAAAATCATCTGCCTTTGGTGGGTTTGTGAGCAAATATTTGAACAATAGCGTCCACGTAACCAGAGACTCCGCTTCAGATCATGATCAGTGACCAAAAGTCTATCCAAGCGTGTCATCTCAATTGTCACTATTGGCTGAAAACAGCCACACTATTGATTGTTTGGGAGTTGTAGACATACAGACAGACACTATCAGGTAATAACTTGACTCAACCATTGTCACTATCAAGTAAATATTATTCTGAAAGTCACATCAGTGAAAAATCGTTTGGGTGTTCAGAAAAATATTTTAGTCACAAAGATAAAATACGATGTATCTATACCACATTACAAATTCTCGCCACGAAATTCCACAATTCCCGTCACTGTTGGTGACACACTGATCAGCAGCATTCGAGCACGCGCACTGACACATGCTTACTTACTTAACCCTTAAGGTGTCAACTGAAACTGCCGGGATGTCGATGTTACGACAACGATATTTATAAATGCTCACGAATTAACAGATAAGACAGACCTAGATGGCCAACACAATACTACTGCTTTTGCTACTGATTAACACAACTTACGTTCTACACACGTCTTTCAACCTCCTGATGGAAATTATCTCGCCATTTGCACAGCATCCGGAATGCAATTCAAATATTAAGTCACAAGGGTGACCAGATTGCCCAGTGGGAGGATACCTTCAAAGCTTAGCAGACTCAGGAGACTGCGTTTCTGCGAAAAAGAGTACCGCGGACGGTAGAAATATTCTAGACTTCTTTCACATCCCCTATAAGTTCTTTCATGTTACCGTCGCGCAGTTTTCCCGGAAGAAGCACAACAGACAAAGGAGACAATAATTGCTCTCTATAAATAACAGACTACTGACAGCTTTTTTGCTTTCCATTTTTAAATACTTACACCCCTAAAATATTTGAGCATTTCAAGCCATCTCTCTAGGCGCTAGTGCCAACAACATAATGTGTTACTTCCACACAGTGTGGATGGAGGATTGCATTATATTAGGTGGAGCTCTATTGGATAACAGCCAATGCTCACCACTGTGTCTCGTGGGTGCTAATTGTCATGAGAAATGAGGATCTCTAATTACACAGCTGGCAACGGGGGAATAAATTAATCCTCTCGATCTCGGCACAGACTGGGTGGTTCGTACCGGTCACAGTTACAGACTAATTTTAATCCACATGATTTCGGGAACGAGGTCAGGCTAACCCTGTGCAGAGAGGCAGCTGGTCAGTGGGCGAGAGGTCATGGGTTAAGGTGAAGCGTGAGATAGGTCTACCGCAGTCATACTACTCATAATCATTTTGTTGGCCAAGAGTTAAAAATTGATTTTGGGTATTTCTTACTTTCGTGCTCTCTTCCTTTCATTTCTCTTTCAATTACGTAAACTTTGATCTTCTCGACCTGCTTCCCGAGAGAGAGAGAGAGAGAGAGAGAGAGAGAGAGAGAGAGAGAGAGAATTCTTATTCTCATCTGTTTCCGTGTTATGCCATCAAACGTGTTCTCATGCGTTACCAGACTAACATTCACCACTGGATCACTGTCCACTTGAATGCAGTCTCTCAGCGCTACTATTTCATGGCATCACAAGCGATAGATAGGTCTGCTCTGTCCACTACTACTTTCAGAGACCATTCTGCAATTGAATGTAATCGAGTGCGACGGGGAGCGCGTTCCTAGCCACCCAACGTTTATCTCTCATCAGCTGTTTCCTCAGCACTCTAGCCGACATTTACCATCTATCATAAAGTCTTCACAATTTCCATCTCATCCATCATCACATTAGAGTATGATGACCACTGTCCATCTCATCTCCTAATCTTCCTTGTGTGTGATTCTTCCTAGCATTAATATAAGCTGTCCACCCATCTCCAGTCCCATTCCATATCTCATCTTCCCTTCAGATTCCTCCTAGCCGTCCTCCCCTTCCCTCAGCGCCCTCCCCCCCCCCCCCACACACACACCTCTGAACTCACCCTCGACACACGGACGCGCGGACCTCAGCCACCTCGAGAACAAAGAACTCACACACAGAGTTCAAGTCCGGTTCCACTAGTCTCTAACAAAGAACCAGGTATTTGTCTCGTGTGTGTGTCCACTGACTGGCGTCCCTTCTACCTCTAGCTCGCCCACCTGCCCACTCATAATGATGGGCCTCTGTGCGGTGTCCACTCCGACCGTTCGCTAGATGTATTGTTCCTGCTCTCTGGGTCTGACCAATTTATGTGAGTGAGCCGTTTGGACAGCCACCCAAACGATATTTTCATCATATTACGCCATATTTGTCTCTTTACTCCTTGTACTGTGCCTGTGTTATACAGGGAGTGAAAAAAAAAAAAAAAAGAAATAAAAAACGAGAGGGAGAAAGAAAAATGAGAAAGAAAGCGAGAAGAAAGCAAGCAAGAAAGAAAGAAAGAAAGAAAGAAAGAAAGAGAAAGAAAGAAAGAAATACTCTATCATGTGACTGGATATGGGTTCGTCGTGGAAAATTGTGCATGACGTGCACATTACAATTTCAAAATAAATTTACGTATGTCGTTGTAGAGACGTTATGCAGAATGCAGTAGAGTTGTTTCTAGCGATCAAAAACGGTGGAACTGATTATCTTAGTTGCTGTTGATGTCAACGGACGGATCAGCTACACACAGCCGATATGATTGCTTCTTTCTTGTTTTGGCATCATTTATTTTGACCATCGCTTGAGTAATTTTGTATCACAATCCTTTTTTCACCAGCCTGCTAATCCATACTGGTCAACGTCTCTCTCTCCTAACGGATGAGAGTAGAGGGTCCAGAATGACCGGACTGTCAATGCACGTTTCACAGGACATACATTTCGCACTGAAGAGTCCTATATTTAGTACCGCGCAGAGGGCGTATATTTAGCTCTGACAAGCCGCTGACGCGCAGGTGCGAAGTGCAGCCAGGTGTAAATTACCGCAAGGCAGGACACAGGTGTGGACACTTTGGTCATTTCGTTATCTCTGTCCTTGTCGCCAGTCTCCCCCTCCCCCCCCCCCGTCCCCTACCTGTTCCTCCATCTCGTTCTCATCTTCTCCTCACCGGTCATCAGGCTGGTGCTGAGCTAGATTAGTGTTTGTTGGCAAAGAAAATTGATCATTGGCAGCAAAGACCAGGTATGTGTCTCTCCTGATAAACGGATCCAGAGCAAGACCGATTCGGTTAAGCAAAATACATTTGAAAAAGATTGAAGAGAGAGTATCAGGATCCGCTGAAAATAAAAATGAGATCATACCTAGCAGCATTCACCAGCACAAGCATGCAGATTTACTACCCCGGACCATGAACAAACACAATATCTCATTTCTAATAACAGTGCGCTGGGAGACGAACCAGTGGAATGAAACTCTGCAAAACAGGTTTGACACAATATCTCTATCGAATACTTTTCCATAGCTGCATTGAAACGTTCTAATTGGAAATCGTATCCAATTCTCTGCAGAGCTTCATAATTTCAGTATAACAGCGTGCCAAATGGAACAAGGTTCGGCCAATGTAGATCGAAATTTAATCACTGAATAACTATCACAGGCTACGCTGCCATCATAAATCTACTCGATTAGTGATGACCACTTGACCACACAATCACACACAGACACAGCAAACATTCGCAGATAGCAACAATTACAGCAACTGATATCAGGCAACTCTCAGCAGAATGACGATGTGCACACTGACTCTTAAATTCTCTAATCGCCAATCGAAAAAAAAAACAAAAACAAAACAACTTGATGTAGATTCTGGTCTCGTCCGCCCTAAAATGAAATAGTTACCGGAAATAACAATGTGAAACAAAAAGAGAGGAGATAAATAATCTAACCTGATCTGGTTGAGATGAAAAGATGACCGATGTTTGGCCTTGTGAGGTCTCCGTCCTTCCAGACGGACAACATGAGTTAGCGCCAATGTTCGCTGTATGTGTACCGTGCCAAGATACACCGAGTGAAGAGAGCACATGTGTAGCCTACTGCTAAGACCAAGCCAACGACAGAGTTGGTGACACGGTGGTATTCCCGCCACAAGCCAGCCGTGCCTTTGTGGTACTAGGCCTGGTGTGATTAGAGCCTATCCATCCCCGCTAGAAAGGCAGGAAGTGCGCTGGAACTAGGCTAGGCTAGAGCTAGACTCATACTCCAGGAGAGAGGAGTAAATTACTAGCCTAGCCAGTGAGGTTTGTTGCCTAAGCTTGGAGAAGTTGGATTATTATGACCCTCAAAGAGCCGGAGATAGGAAAATGGAAGTGTGTGTGTGTGTATGGGGGGGGGGGGGGTATGTGAAGGCACACTGGGACAAAGCAGTGGGCCTCGCTGAAGGGGTCAGTGTCATACTGGACTTAACAGAACAAGCACAGGGCTGGGTAGTATAGTGGAATTTCCGCCGTTATTTTCCCTTCCTCCCTGGAGAAGGCCATGATTAACAGTACACATTCACTGATTTAGCAAGTTAACAGCAATGATGGTGGTACGGTTCTTGCTGTAAGATATTGGCAAAGAGGGTGGAATGTAACTGGTGTGTATAACAAAGACATTGCACAACACGCCTATATATACAGACTGTCGGTAAAGTTACTTTCCAGTTTGGCTTCAGACAACTCTGTGAAACAGGCGTACTAACAGAACTCTATGAAACTGAATTCTTGGAAGGAACTGTCTCTGGGGAAATCCTCCTGGACGAATTGAAGACTGTCATTTTGCTTGCATCGAAATAATGACCACATTTCATAACTTGCAATTTTAACAGAATGGAGCCCCCCCTCCCCCCCCCCCACACACTGTATAGTAACGTTCGGACACCCAGTATGTCCCAGACATACCAATTACGATACGATGTATTGCTCCTCTCTGCCCACTGACACCATTCTTATTCCTCAGTGTGCAATAACCGGATCTCTGAGAAGCGGCCGAATGACACATTTGCATATAAATTGGACTCGTATTATACACGACACATGGCTACACTTACATAAGCACTGACGGTAGGGGTGTGACAGGAGGGAACAGAATAATCAGGGATTAGGTCTGCACGAAATAGACTTGACACACTCTCTTTGGCCTGCGCCTCGGTGTGGTGTGCTGAGATCCTCGACCTGTACCTACATATATTAGCACACTGGTATCGCCGCCTGTATAGTATATATCTTCATGTCAATGTTATCCTTGTTGCGCATAGTGTCTTCAAAAATACAGCGCCGCCCTAGGCCAAAAGCAGGTTGTATGATACCCGGCCTGCCTGAAGTTGACGCTCGTTCTCTCAAATTTCCAAAACCTTCACAAAAGCGCCAGTTCACTATTTCCACTCATGCAAGGTACATAATAATAATAATAATAATAATAAGTTACAGGACATTTGCTTGTTCAACAAAACAAAGAACTATGTGAACTTTGGTGAAGATACATGTAGTTACATGGTTACCAACAAATCATGTGACATGAGAAACCTTATATTTTGTGATGTGGATAAAATAAATCCAAGAAAAGACATCTATTTGCTAGATTTAAACAGCCTAAGTTCTAAGAAAATCTTGGCTTAACATGGAAACAACAGGCGTAAACATTTCAGTCTACCAATAGCCAGCGTTCCCTAAAAACAGGAACAGCATCAACTTGAAATTGGAAAAGATAATAAGAAGAAGAAGCAATAGTATACCTTATAAAGTAACACTGCAAACAACTGTGCTAACTGGAAGGCAAAATGCCAACACAGATTCCTATCTTCAACTTTCATCGAATTCCTGACAAGGAATCTAACCCTACTCATCTAACATTCGACCGACTACTACAGGGGTTCCAGTACTGACTAAGGTGGCACACAGCAAGACAACGACGTCAATATGCCCACAGCTAAACTGATCACTAAATTTTCCAGGATTCTGACCACAAAATGAACATCAGGTGGTTGATACAAAATAAGTATGACATCTCAATAATCAACTGCTGGGCCACGACAATAAACCACATAAGAGATACAAATCAGAGGGACACGTACCGACAATCGTAATTCGATAGAGAATAAAACATCATCCTCAAAACAGCACTGATACTGTACAGTGTATTGTCAACATCAATCGTGTAAGCTCAGTATGATCATATAAAGAAAAATAAATGAATGATGCAACACTGCAAAGTATGCTACAAGATAAAAGATGATGATAGATATGGCAATAATTATTATAAAAAAAAAATATAAATTAATGAAGTAAAATAACAAAAATGTAACACCTGCGCACTTGTAGCCAAGTGAGGAACAATAAACAGTTGGCAGATACGAAACAAACCTATGTAATGTGTGTAGTAGGTAGATCTAGATCTTGTAGTGCATAGTTGTAGCGTTGTGGGGCGACACGGAATGAAGAAGTCATCGGTCCGTGTGGAAGAACTGACTGCTACTGTCAAAGTGCTGACCACTCCATCACCGTGACGTTACAACCTTGGCTGGACTTTGTACTTGGGGTGGACTCAAGGAGGGACGGACCGATGACGAAAATAATTATTTGCTTATGCATGCAGGACTGCCCGTCCGTCATAGTAGCGCTCTGAGGTTCCACCTCATCCAGCAACTACCAACTGCAACCTGCTCGTTCTGCGTGAGTCTGCGCGCCTGCCTGCGTACCTGCCTGCGTGCCTGCGAGACCCCAGACCCGGGCTGGACTGGTCGATAGAGAGAATAGCACACGCCTCGTTCGCCCCGTCCACCGCTAGCTCAGCAACGTGTGTGACCGTCACGCAGTTGGACGCTGCTTTTGTGACAATGGGAGGGGAAGGGGGGGGGTGCGGTGGTAGTGGTAGTGATGCTGGTGGTGACAGTAACAGTAG
The DNA here is from genome assembly GCA_038406235.1 of Peronia verruculata. Taxonomy (NCBI): domain Eukaryota; kingdom Metazoa; phylum Mollusca; class Gastropoda; order Systellommatophora; family Onchidiidae; genus Peronia; species Peronia verruculata. Next base: position 3,800 of record JBCAUA010548345.1, on the reverse strand, counting down.
TGGATAACAGTTACCATGGTCAGCACTTTCATCCTTATTTACATTACTGTTTTCCTCGTAGAACGCTCTTACACGTCTCATCACTGAGTCTGGACAATCGCTTTGGAAGACACTTCGTGGAAAGTGTGGTGGTAGTGATGGTGCTGGTGATGGTACTGCTGGAAGTGGTCGTCATCGCCCTCTCGTTGCTCTGACAATCATCAATATCATAACTTTGCTCAAATGATAATTGTGCCCGTCTCCCAGTTTGGATGTTCGTTTAGGAAGAGACGGGTCCGCGGGAGAAAGAGGCAGGGATGTGATGTGGTGAACTGAAGAATGCCAGGGAGATGGGGGTAGGGGGGGGGGAAGAAGAGGGTGGAGAGCACAGTAAGTTATGCACGTGTCACTCTACTCACCCTGAGTGGCTTTTACGTGCAGCGCTCTTTTTCCAGCATAACTGCCTCCATCTACTCGTTCTTTTCACATATTGGATAATGACAATAGGGAACAAATATAACACCCTTAATTCCGTAAAGTGCAGACTCTAAGCGTTTTACAATTTGCTACTATCCCAACCGACCAAACGGAGACAATGTGCCTTCTCATCTTTCTAGGAAGTATACACGGTGGCTGTTCTTTTGGGCGCTCAAATCCTTATCAACATTCACTGTCAGGTGCCCATTTCAATTTAGGTCGATCGGGAACTGTATTGCGCATAGATTGTCTTTCCCAAGGATAAAATGTCCTGCTCAGTTCGGACTCAAACCCATGAACCTTCCATTCCAGGTTCAATGACCCAACCACTAAGCCAGCGACACCATTATTGACCAGAATGGTCCAAAAAGACGCAAAGGATGCCCGCATCCTACACCAAAAAATATATTCACATTTTTCCCTTTTTGTTTTTTATATCACTCAGCCCAGAAGACTTCCAAACGCATGCAGAGGACGGACGCGCGCCTGAAACCGTTAAAGATGTTCCATCTCCAATTTCCAGGATGGTCGGTGAGTAAAAGTTCAAGATGTGTCAGTCTCCCAGCAGACAAAAGATCCACGCACGTCATAGAAAACAAAGAAATGTTTATAGAAATTTTCGTTCACTCACTCCAGCAGGGATCTACAACCACGCGTGCGTCCTAAACTATCAAAACATGTCTCATCTCCAACACTCACAACAGTCGGTGAGTAAAAATTTAGAGATCTTTCTCCGAACAGACACAAGTCGCACGCAGCTCACAGGAAACAAAGTGTTTACACAAAATTTCCTTTCTTTTATTCACGTTGGCTGGGGCCTAAATGCACAAACGACAGACGCGTGCCCTTAACCGTTCCAGAACGACGTCCCATCTCCAATTTCGAGCCTAGGTGATCTGTCTATCTGCAGCCAGACGAGAGGTGGACCCATCTCACTCACACCTAATACAATAGTGTCCATTGAATTTCTTCATTTTCATCTTCCCCTGCCCCCCCCCCCCTTTCCCCAAATATTGAGAGCCAAAGCACTCGCGAGCGCCCTCAACCCCTCACGTTGTGTCTAAATGCAAAGTAGAACAAAGTGCGCGTGCCAAATTGAGCCTCACTCACCAGGCAGGGGATCGATACATTCCACGCCAAGCAAATGACGTTCAGCACAGAAATTTATTTTTAAAACCCCTGGTCTGTGTGTGGACCTTCAGAAGCAGCCAAGTGGAAAATAACAAAAATTAAGAGGGAAAAATGTCCCCCTCTGGATGAATTGCTAGGACTAAGCTATAATTATAATAGTTGTATGGGGTTCTGCCTTCAAATCGGCAGCCCGATAGAGCTGCCAGCTAGTCAGCTAACAAAGACACCTTTCCTCGTGATGTGTCTGTGTGTGTGTGTGTGTGTGTGTGTGTGTGGAGGAAAAGAGGAAGGAAAGGGGTGGGGGTGGGGTGGGGGAGGGGGAGAGCGTCACCACGCGAGAGCCGAAATGAACAACATTGGGTTATTATGAGAGCCGGTTAGGCCAGGAAACACTGGCTGACACCAGTGACAGAGACCGGCTGCTGCTGCTGCTGTGCCATGAAGCGGAACATCTACCTTCTCTCGAAATACCAAGAGTACATCACGCAGGATTTACAAAGAAAAAAGATAAGACCAATGAACTGCTTTTTAAATTTTTATTATTTTTATTTTTTCCATGTGTCACTAATGCATCAAAATGAATGATTCTATCCGCCTGCCCTCTTCCACCCGACCTTTGTGCAATCTCCGTCACAAACACGAAAGCTAGAACAAATTCTGTTTCAGGTGAATCACGATCGTTTTCATTACGTAAGGTCTTTCCTCACCAAGGCTGATTTCTGCGAATTTGAGCACTGAAATGTTCTCCAAAATAAGAACAACGTACATGTAAAACCAACGATGAATTCCCCGTAGGATGAACCACTATTGCACTATGGAGGCGATATCTCCAAGCATTCTTTTCTGGTCACCAAGATTAATAATCATTTCTCCAAATTTGTTCGCAAACGCCTTACTCTTTGCTGCGTCTCCCTACCGCCACAGGGCTGCTCAATTTATTATTATTATTATTATTATTATTCAGTTAGTACTAGTATGCATACAGGACTGCAGTCCGTAATTAGTAGGGTTACCACAGCTTTTGAGTGAAAGCCCGGATTAACAAGAAGAATTTCTTCGTTACGTTCTATTTACATCTTTCAGCCTCCTGGTGGGGGTTACCTCGTTTGGGTGGAAAATTCAACCTGCAGGTGGAGGTTACCTCGTTCGGGTGAAAATTTCAACCTGCAGGTGGAGGTTACCTCATTCGGGTGGAAATTTCAACCTGCAGGTGGAGGTTACCTCGTTCGAGTGGAAATTTCAATCTCCTGGTGGAGATTACCTCGTTCGGGTGGAAATTCGGGATTTGGCCATTTTGCATGAACGGCAGCGTCTCGGCCTACTCTTCATTCGATATCTAAAAGCAAAGAACGCGCTTTTCTAACACACTTTTGTAATGTACGCACGGGACATCCAACATATTATTATTTTTATATATCAACATTACCCGAGAAGACTAGGAGACAAGATTCCCCATCCAAGGAGCCAGGGGGGATCGCTGAGTCACATAAAAAATTCCATCTTCGCATCGTTGCCATCCCTCGGCAGGATTCGAGTTTCGAACGTGCCACGTATGTTTTTCGTCGAGATGCAGACGTCTAACCCCAGCGCCACAACGATTCTTATTTACACACTGACCCTTGACCTGCTTTTCCAGCCGCGTGACACCATTAAATATTACTCCCACCCCTCCCCCTCCGAGCAAACACAACCTATAAAAATGGTAGTTGAAGACCTGTTCCCAGGCTGTGCAGCTTGTAGTGTAGTGTTGCCATCCTTGCCATCACTCGCAAACCAAACCCTTCACCTCCACACCTTTCTCTCCTTTGTTTCAACACCCGACCTCCTCTGCTACACCCCCATCTCCTGCTGCATCCTCTCCCTCCCCCCGCCCCCCCCCCCCCATCCTCTCGCTTGCTCCACTTTCTTTCTCCATTTTGTTTGATAATTTCATAATGAAAACTTCACCGTCCGCCCTCCCCCCTTTTCAAACGGTTAATCTCCAATCTCTCCACCCCATACACACGCTCACCCTCCTCTTTTTTTTTTTTTTTTAAATTTTATCTCGTTTACTTAATATTTAAACAGCCCCCTTTAAAGACCACTATTCTTCCCGCTTCTCCACATCGACATCCCCCCACCCTCCTCCCCCCGCTCCACTCTCTCCAGCAGCTCAGAACATCTCGTTGGATATGTCACAATTTCTTTTTCTTTTCCAACAATTACCCCCAACC
>JBCAUA010548123.1:0-16600 GCA_038406235.1 Peronia verruculata | reverse complement strand
CAGTCCCCCCCCCCCCCTCCTCTCTCTTGGAGTGATAAACGATGCCCTCGCTTGTGAGAAATTCTGAGGGCATGATCAGGCAGAACGTAAGTCAGGGTCAGTATTTCAGACACTGGCTGACGGCGACCTTTGTCCCCGGCCGATATAATCTGTTGTTTTTATGGACGTTCCTCAAAGGCTTCTGCCCATAGTTGCCCAAATGGATTGCCAGCCGAGGGTCAGTTCGTAGATCTAATGTCCAGCTGTCTAGTTGGATATTTGTCATACTGGATACGGTACGGTCAGTGTTCTATTGATTGCAAAACGCGCTAAGAGAGCTTACTGCGCAAGCCCTCGCTTATTCCACTGCGTTCCTCTTTTCTACATTCCACTTCTAAATTTGAATACTATCTGTTTTTTCCTTTCTTGAATGTAATTTCACCCCCCCCTCCCCTCCTCTTTTCATCTCTTTTATCTTCTGCTTTAATGTCTTCAGTTTCTTTTCGATCCTTTGGTATTAATGTTTTGTTTCATGGTTTAGCTGCTCTCGCAGACTATGATTATTAAATCAAACTGTGTCACTTGTATTTCCGTCTCAGTCCATTCTCATTTGCATGGACCGGTATCCACCTCCTCGTCCCATTTCTTCTTTTTCCTTCTTCATGCTTGTGTTGGCCAGAAAAAGAAATCTGCTCATTTATTTTGTAAACGGCTTTAACCAACGTGCCAATGGACCGTCAGCTAGTGAAACCGTCAAAATAACATTCAGCGACGTGTTTAGATTCTGGCTGCCGGTGAAGGCAGAGGTACTCTCTCCTATAAACTGTGACGTTTCGACAGTCCTCACAAGCCCCAAACATTTACATCATTGCCCCCCCCCCCTCCACCAAGAAACTGACATTAGAGACAGGGAAAGCCAAACCCGAGACTCGAAGACCTTTGGTGCCTTGCCCAGGCTCGGCCTCGTAAAATATTGCCCGTGGGTTTAACCTATCTTTGGAACATCACAGACCTGACAGCAATAGCCCCAGTTCTAAGAGAGATTCCTTGCTCTTGGATTTTGTTAATGGAATCGTAGACAGTGCTTGTATCACTTGTTGCCGGGTTCGATCGAGTTCGACCTATGAACTTCAAGTATTAACGACCAGAGGCCCAGAACCTCGGTCATCTTGGTTTGATTGGACAGCGTAAAGTCGTATTAAACATGAAAAAAACGATGTAAAAGATGAGCAGTTAACAAATTGAATTGATGCTGAACCGGAAATCTGAAAGAAATCGAGACTATATCTGTAGACTAACCTTCGCTGTTTCACTCAATGTTTCTGAAAAACTCACACACTCGCTCACTCACTCACTCACTCACTCACTCACTCACTCACTCACTCACTCACTCACTCACTCACTCACTCACTCACTTACTCACTCGCTCACTCACTCACTCACTCATTTACTCACTCACTCACTCACTCATTCACCCCTCACTGGCTCATTCACCCATTCATTCAATCCAGAACTGTGAGAGATCGTTTGCTACGGTTCTTTATCTCTTTATGTCTCCGAAAACCGCAGCGAGTAGGGAACAGGCGAGATAATTCCAACCTTGCCACGGTTGGTAGCATGTTTATCATATTATGTTCTGGCGTGAACCTTAGCTGGTTGTATGCTTGTTGTTGGTAAACTCCGTGTTTATGCTACCGGTCATGGCATTTTAAGTTTGCTATTATATTACCCACAGTAACTGTTCGGTCGAGGTATAAAAGAGGAAAGTTAAGATTGTTTCGTAGTTACGACTGATTATTTGCAGCGAACGTTTGTATTGGGCTTCATTTTTGAAAATCCGTCTTCAAAAACACAAAGATAACAGCAATACTATGAAAAGCAAACATCTAGCTGACATGATCTAGGAGCATGCCACCTGATTTTGTCATTACCTTCCTCAGTAGTATACTTGTAAGACATTAATATGACATCTCGGGACGTTTGTATCAGTCTGTCACTATTGCATTGTCTCATAACGATGGTAGCCGAATGCTCCCACGGAGTTTCTCCGACAGGGGTCCTTTAAATGCGTTTTACACTACAGAATAAAAACATAATTATTACGATAAATATTCCTCATCAAATCCCACGTAGTTCGCCGAGGAAGGTTGTATATTGTAATATCTTTTCAGACATAACAGAGAAAGATATGGTTCGCTCAGAAACCAGGATTGACTGGATTTATTCATTGATCACAACAATCCTGTAATAGCCCGCTTACTGATGCAATAATTGTGCTGGGAGTCAGGTTGTCTTATCAAAATTAGTTTGTTGCGTTCTCGAGTTTTACAGTTTTGTTTTAATTTTTCCCCAGGCGCCCTTTCTGTTTTACATTTCCTATCTCAAAAACATGGCCCAAGCACGTTGATTGTCGTTTCCTTTGTTGTTCTATCTCATTTGAAACTTGTCATTTTGCCATGAAAAGTATAGACATTTATGAACAAAATATTGTTATTCATGTATCAGGCAACTTCAGCATTATCGGTCTCATCAATGAATGTTCATAGAGCAATGTGTATTATTTCCATGGTGTCACATTCTGCTTAAACCTCAAATACATTGAGTTTTTTTTTTTTTTTTAGTTAAATGTTTTCTTTTGTTTTGGCTTGTTTTGTTTTGTTTTTTGCATAAGCATATTATTATTTTCCAGCTTTGTGTGTGGGGGGGGGGGGGATCACCTTTGGTTATGAACAGAAAAAGCTGAGCAAAAAGCTAAAGTATTACAAAAGCAACGTTGGAGGTGTTGGTGGGCGCAAGCAAAGAAGGAGAACGTTGAGGTCTGACCGTGTAGTTTGTGCCTGGTTTGCATTAAGACAGGTAATGACGCGAGGCCTTTCTCCAGGTATGTTGACACCACTTGTGGTGGGTCACGTAGACGTGAACCTTCTACTAAAACATTTTTCCTACCTTCATCCACCATACCGCACATTCAGCGTTTTTACGCAGCTCTGCTCCTGAAAGTATTTTATATTCACGCTCTTTGACAGACAGTGTTGTTTGCCGTTGTTGCTGAATTCCTCTAAGAGAGAGAGAGAGAGAGAGAGAGAGAGAAACAGAGAAAAAAAAAAGGTCAACTTGCCGAGTCTTTCTTTCACACTGCCTTATCACTTAGCATTTCACCACCTGTGAAAAAATGCATGTGTCTTAACTTTCACCTGTCTGGGATTGGCAACGAAATTTCCTTTGAAAATGTCTTGATTGTTAATTGTTCTCTGAGCTGGCCCTGAGAAGAAGTGACAGACACGTGACATCTCGCCTCTCCAGAACCTAATTATGTTAGCAAAGAGAAACATGCTTGCTGAGGAGGAGATGACATGCGCCTCTCCCTCACACAAAGGAGCGAGATTGAAACGTCAACTGGCTCACATTGCAGAACGATGATAAACAATTCTCTGGCCGTCGGGGAAAAGCAGGTCGTGAATAACGAGATTCTGACTTCAGCACATTGGCCAACGAAATGTGCACCATACACTTTTTTAAAAAAGCGATTTTCAACATAAAAAATATGCGAGTTATCAAATTTACCGAACAATATTTCTGCCAATGGTTAATTTGACTTCACGACTAGAAGCATAATATTCTGCCAACTTTGGAGTTCAACTTCCTGTTTGGCTTCAGAGAACTCATAATACGTCTATTGTATTCAAGTTGTTTCGGAGATTATGGAAGATTAATTAGTGTACCAAATCTCCGTTTGATCAGAACGTGATATACGCCCGCTGAAACGCCATAGAAATAGCAGGCCAGTCACTAGTGATGCTTAACTTTAAATTTTGTGTGTGCTCTTTTCTCTCTCATGGTCATGAAACGAATCTGTATCTCGCGCGTCTATGTTGTGCTTTGACGAAGGCGGTAGTGAGCTACAGTTGACAAGGGCCTAATGGGCCTGACGAGTGAGACGTGGGCTCAGACCTGACCTAACCCAGATAATTGCATTTCTCCAGCACCGAAGACTTCCACGTCCTAGATTCTTGTCTGATGCGCCTTAAACCCTGATGTCATAATTAATGACATTTTCGTTTTACCACTGCCTATTCTCTCCTGTCTTTTTCCATCCTGTCGGAAATGTCAAGATCATATTTTCACCATATTGGCGCTAATGAGATTTAGCAAGCGCCATAATTGTTGTCATACTGATAATGTTAACGTTATATAACTACAGGATGCATTGGGCTCACGGAAGGACATTGTGCCATTTCTTTCGCACATTTTGAGACATGTTTGTTCTCTTCTACGAAGAAGCCAATTTGTTTTTGTCTTTTTCGTGTTGGACATTGAATGTAGCAGGGAAAAACTTTAGTTTATGAAGCGCTTTGATGGGTTATTCACAAGACCATGTCCTGGTGATGTTGACAAAGAATAACTTTGAGGACTGACGTTACTTTATTAGATGTAAATAATTTAGTATTACAACAGAGACATTATCATTTCAGCATTTTTATTTGCTTGTTGTTGTTCGTCTAGTAGATTTGATCAAAATGCGAAATGGGGCTGTTTCAGAACACACACACACACAGACACACACACACACACACACACACACACACAAACACACACACAGAGTGTCGTTATACCCAACACAAACCAAACACAGATATAATAATTATATAGACATATGTAGGTCGTTGTCATATAATTATATAACCATCCCCTTTGTCTCACAGTTTTAAAATGCGTCATCATTGTTAAGAATGGAAATAAACGGGCCACAAACATTCTGTTCCAGAAACATTACCACGGATAGGTTCCTGAACTTAAAATCTTCTGTGTAAAAATAGTGTGCAGGAACTACCCAGCCAAGACCTAGGAGTTTTTGTTGCTATGGCCGCAGTTAAGCTAATGGACTGGATTATTTAGGGAGACTTTAAAAAGATGTATCATAACTGACAGCCAAGGTCCAATTCGAGCTTTTCTGTCCTGATGCCACCACAGCCACGCGATATTAGGAAATGGTAGTGTTAAGGAAACATCAATCGTCAATCAATATCAGAGGTAAAGAATTCAAGCAGAATGTTAGTATTATGTTACATTTTTAAAAAATGATATTTGGGTTAATGTTCAAATTGAAGTGGTTGCTACAATTCCGTTCACTTGAATGCACACTGTAAAGAAAGAAAATCTTGATATTTCATTCTGAGAGCCAGGAATTGTAATGTTTCACAAATAATTATAGATGTATTCGGCGTCTGTCATTTAACTAACTATCCCTATAGCTCTTGGCAAGCGCAGTATTGTTTGGCTCCATGGCAGGCTGCAGGCAGTGCTAGCTACAGCGACAGACATAGACATTACAAAAGTAACAACAGCCAGGGTCAGCTGTAAGGTTTTTAGACAAACGAATCTTCGTTATAATTTAACTACTTGTCTATCTTTTCAAATATAACTTTCCAGACTATTGAATGGCACGCTTTAGGACCACATGATTCTCGAAGAATTTCTTTTTATTAACTTTGTGTAGTAAAATAGAGATTGCAAAGCTAAATGACTATTCTCGTGAAACACGAGTATCAGGGAAAAGGCATGTTGTCGCAATTCGCCACGGCAGCACTGGGGCCACTGACCTCGGCAAAAAACAAAAACAAAAACAAAAAACACCAAGGGACATTAACAACAGTAACTGCTAAATCTATCACAAAATCGAGAAAAAACCGTCTAAATCGTCGACACTAAAAACAATAAAAACCATCGTAAATGTACGTCTTTGCCCTAAGACATATTTGTTTGGGTGTCGTTGTTGACAAGCCCCTTCGTCAAAGAGTGTGAAGGGAAAGAAAAGGAGGGGGTAGGGGTGGGTTCCAAAGATGCCGATTGTCATTTCGGGACGAATACAAAGAAGAATCTTCCCTTGCATGTTTTTCTTCTTTTAATGTGTGTGATGCTGAGGGCACATCCTTATGTATCATGTGATCCAACGCTTGATGTTGCCTGCAATTTCATTGACGTCTTATTATTTTATTTTATTTTAAATCTTCATCGTCTAATCTATAAATCGGATGTCTCAGAATTGCAGCCTTCACAGCTTTATTTAACAGTCATTCTTCTCATTTCACCCAGTTGCTATTACTCAAGTCTCTTACTTGGTTTTAATATATTCTCGTATTTGCAGCGAAAACCAGAACAAATTATGTGATTAATAGACGGATGTCCAAGGCCTTGTAAATTGCATGAACATCATTTCTTCAGAGAGACATGGCGGAGGTGTTGTATGATATGGTTCGATATGAAGTATGGCAGTAATAGTCTGAAGCACATAATTTTGGACAATAAGCAAAATAAGCATATTTTGATGTGCTAAGATAGACAAATTAATTTGATCAGTTCAGTCTAGCCCCATGTATTCCATAAACAAATGCAATGAAAAACTCCAACCGCTTTAAATGAATGATATTCCTTTAATGACACAATTATACATTCCCCAATGGTTTATAACACGTTATAGTCTGAGTCATACTTTGATATCTCTCCACCTTTCAATCGGCACTAGATGTGTCAAAGCCAATTAGGGGTCACCATAATTTGATCTACATTTTCACAAACAGTTGTGATGAGATAGATTTACAGCAATTCAATATATGATTCATTTTTTTCAAGTCCAATTTTAGTCAATAGTTCCCTCTCACATGTGTATGCCAACAATTATATTCCATATTGTTAAAGTTACACATACTATTTACCATGCTTCCTCTCTGCGTCCCTCTCCTCAGTTTCTCTTTCTCTTTCTCTCTCTCTCTCTTTTCTCTCTCTCTCTCTCTCTCTCTCTTTCTCTTCTCGGTCTCTGTCCTTTCTTGTCTTCTTTGTTCTCATTCCTTTGTCTCTCCCTGTCTCTCTTATATAGATGAGCATATATATGTAAACGGATATAGACCTAGTGGTTCAACTAATAATACATTGTTATATGTGTCTAATATTTCCCACGAGCGGGCAGAATTTAGGTGACTATAGATCTGTCACTATCATCACATCGTATAAACCTTGAATCGGCTCTGAAAGTCAGAGCAAGATACACGGGGAGACATCCACAGAGAAAAATGTATTTATCTTTGGGGACAAAATCTTATGCAAATTCTATAATACCACATACACAAACATGCACATTAACTATTTCCGAATCAACCGCTGCCTTCCTTATAAAGAAATCAAATAATCAAAACACAGCTTAGTGTTTTATTATTTTTTACTACGGTCAAGGACCAGCTGAGATAACTACCACGTCAGGAGGCTGAAAAGCTTACCAAAACCGTAACCGTTCACCTTACCACCGCTTCCGCCACCAACACAATCAACTGGCCGGAACTGTCATTTGATGCAGTTGAGCATAACTAGTGAATTTAATCTATGAATGTAAGTTTTCCGATCGAGGAAATCATCCATGAATGTAAATTTTCTGATGAAAGAAATCATGATTTTTTATTTATTATTTATTTATTTATTTTGTTTAGTCGACAATATAATGATGGTAGAACATGTTCCGGCTGTATGGAGCTGTGTAGATGTTGAGTATTTGTGCCTATGGTCTTCTTCCGTTTTCATTTTGAAGTTCGTTTTATATAAATTCAACTCATCATGACTACGGATGACTGGGTGCCAGAGAAAGCGAGTGAAATTACAATAACGAATCGAAACCACCAGTAACCAAAAGCGGCATGCATTTCCGAAGCCATAGAATGTATTCATATAAATTCAAATGATTTTGTTTTGTTGTTTTGTTGCTGTTATTGTTGTTGTTGTTGTAACATTTGCGTTGGGATATTATGTGGCCGGTGAGTTGCTCTTGTGTGCCAACTGTTCTTGGCTAAAGGAGATCGATTTCCTTGGGCTCGGTGCGAGCCAACATTATGAACGCCCAGGTAACAGCTGGCATCTGGACGTTGGCAAAGCATTGTTAAACAAACCCTGACGAGCTGCCACAAGTAAGAGATAGCAGGCAGGAGGCAGATTGTAGGAGCTGATACAATGTTTTAAACTCTGGAAAAGAAAATGGAAGGACTGCAAACAACGGTGATTGGAAGGAGATGGAGATGAGTCACTGGCTAGAAGAGAAAATGTGAGAGGAAGATGTAAGGGATGGGCTGGGTTATGTACAAATGTATTAGATTATTGCCCGTATAAAGTGATAACCATTTTGGGATAGTTAAAGCATAGCTCAGATTTTAAAACAGTAATGTCATTCTTTCGGCTTCTTTCATTTGTTAGACTCCCGTTTCCAACTATTCATCTGATTTTAAGGAAACCAACATTCGACGGAAACTAGAGCTCTAGTGATATAACTCTATTAAATCATAGCCAGGAAACACAAATTAAGAATGTGAATGGCTGCCTGTTTCCTCTCTTATTTACCTATCCTGTCTATCCATCTCATCTTTGGAACAATCGTATGGTATTTCAGTTTTAAAAAAAAAATAATAATAATGTGTGGAGAATGTTATTTTTATAAGAAAGACGTCCACCACTATGAAGAGAATAGGATGGTACAGGATGTAAGTTTGAACCCGCACTTTTATTTTCTCTTTCCAATCTTCTTTAATTAAGAATCCAACAGTTAATTGAAGCGGTGATTAGTGAGAAGGCTGAAAACATCGGACTTCTCTCGTGTATTTGTTACTGTTCAGAGACTGACATTGAGCCTTGAAAAAGACATCGCCGTAGTCGCTAAACCCGATTAAACTTCAGTGTCCCCTCCCACAGCGATCCCATCTTTTTCCCTACATCATTGTTATATGAGTCTGACATATTTTCCATTCTGAAAAAAAAAAAAAAAACAGAAGTCAATTTGTACCTGTCTTCATTATCCACCTAGCTGAGTTGGTCATCCGAAACATGTTCTTGTTGTCAACAAAACATAACTTTACCTTCTACGACCACTCCGTTTCTATTACATCATGAGAAAGGCCCTCTCAGTATTCATGATAGTGAACTAATTTTGTTCCGCCTCTGACTGATTTAAGGGCTTAGATATGGAGCTTATCAAAAGCACTGTTTGTTTAGCATCTCGGCCAAAAAAATAAAACCTGACCCAATTTTTGTTCTCGACAGAAAATATCTCAGATATCGAACACAGACTGTGGTATTTTTGAAGTAAAATAGGCACTATCTCCTCTAGGACACCAAGTTATCGGCACACAGGCTGGCGTCGCCACTGATTTATTGCCCATATAACCAATAGCAATACTGATAACACTGCAATCGAACTATCTGACAAGTGATATTTCATTTATTCATTTAATTTGTCACTGTTCTAAATCTGAATCTCTAATTATAGAAAATGGAATCAGGCAGAACGGTGACACCTGAGACAGGAATGAAAATACATTCGATTACTTTAAAAGTGGCACAGGAGAAGCTATTGGTAAGCCAACAAGGGTAAGGACGAATATGTAATGAAATTATCAGGGAATCTCTTGGATGTGCGTTAGCGCTTATAGTATAGCAATACGTGCAATGAAAAAAAAAAAAGGTTGAGCCTTGACATTTAGTATAGTAAAAAATAGAATCCTTTAGCAGTCGTAGCATTTACACATACAGAAGCAGCAGCTCAAGTTTCCTAAGTAGTAATTGTAGTGTTGGTAGCTATAACAGATTAAGAATAATATTACTAATCGTCAAAGTGAAATTCGGCTGTTCATAGTTATTAATCTTCTATTGCTATAGTAGTAACAGCTGGAGCTTAAAAAAAGACTTTGCCTTAAAATGCAAGCCCAGATTGTGCAACATCGGGCTCGTTATAGCTATTGAGCCAGAGGATAAACGCCTTTGATTTACGCTGCGTTTAACTCTGAAACACAATACATCACGCCAAAAAAGCAGAATATAATCGTGAAAAGAGCTGAAGTGGACGCAGTACGAGGAAAGTCCAAAAATAGCACAAAATACTAACAAGCTCTGCAGATGAAGCGGGGCAAGATTTCTTTGGCAAATTGTGAATGGAAAGGTTACCCGACATTCCCACTCCAGACCCTGATCGATTGGCCGAACCAGCAAAGCGCTGCAGAGCAAACTCGATTGAACCGTACGATATACAACAGTTGGTTCACAAATTGGATTTTTGGACCACATACTGCTCTAAGAGAATTTCACTTTTTCTTCCTTTTCCTTTTCTTGACTAAAAAAAAAAAAAAAGCGCCTGAGTGACTGACAGTTACAGTTATGAAGACTTTGCCTCGACAATGGAGCATAGTAAAAATATAGTCATGGGTTATTATTTAGTTCTAATATAAATGTCACTTGTGATATCAAGAAGTGGGTTTAATGTTCATTCCCACTTTTATTGGAAGTTACATAATAATATTGGCCTACACCCGAGAGAGAAAACTTGACAATTCTGTGAATGGAAGATAAAAAATGTAAAATTGTTTTCTTTTGATTAAGGAACATTTTTCAGGTCACACTGGATTTCTAAAGAGTGAATTTGCTAACGAGATGATGATATGACTACAAAATCTTGAGTTTCTTGCTTCAATTTCTTTGTCCAACATGTTTGTCTAATTCCTATGGAATGTACTTTTATTTGTTATTACTGTATAAAAGTATCCAATTTTATCTTGTTTTAGTGGTTTGGTTTTCCCCATATGTTCAGTTCAAAATATAAACAAGTGTTGAAAATATGCTATCTGAAAACAGAAAAGCTAGTGGCTTCAACAGTAAAGGATAGTAAAACTTAAAAAAGAAAAAAGAAAAAGAAAACAGGTGGAATAACTAGAATACTCTACGGCGGTCTTATTACTTTCTTGAAAGATTTCGCTTCACGTGATGGATAGGTTTTTAAGGTAAATCTAAGGTTGATCATTTAAAAAGAAAATACCTTGATGTCTACTCTTTTTCTCATCTTTTTTTTTTTTTTTTGACAAAATTGACAGTTTTCTATTTTTACTAAATCTCCTATAATACCACAAAAAGACATATTCCCATTCTTCTTTAACTTTATGTTGCCAGTACACCTATAGGTAAAAGAGAAAAAGATCGACTACCTTGTACTTTATCTTTTTTATTCCTTGCCTGAGTAATGACTGTAATTATACACATGACTCTGGGCCCTTGTTCTTGCCACAATTTCCATCCTTTTTTTTTTTTTTTAGATATTGTTCTACTTTGATTTTTTTTTTCTACCGTTGGCGCCACACGAAGTCTCTGTCCTCTGTTTTTGTTCAGTCTGTACAGCCCCCTATCAATCTTTATTGTCTCTTTCTGTTTTTAGATTTCCCGGCGGTATCACTGGTCATCATATTATTATTTGTGCTACTTGTCCGTCTGTGGAGGGTCCTCCAACCTCTATCGTCCCTTCCGCTTGCATGTTGACGAAGCTGATAGGAACCCAATGCAAATATGGGACACCCGATAGCGATATCAGCAAAATAATGCTTCTTTACCGTGCCTTTCTTGCAGATACT
Source organism: Peronia verruculata (assembly GCA_038406235.1). NCBI lineage: Eukaryota > Metazoa > Mollusca > Gastropoda > Systellommatophora > Onchidiidae > Peronia > Peronia verruculata. The sequence goes on along the minus strand of JBCAUA010548123.1, from coordinate 5,198 downwards.
TATACAACTTGCGCTCATATTTTTATCACTTCGATGTTCTGGAGTTTAACCTATAATATTTACTTTATATCAACAACGTTTTTCAGGTAATTTACACATTCGTATTTCTTTGACCTAAGCACTTAAAAACTGATCTTCTGAAAACGTAAAAACGTCATCTTACACATTCATTTTTATTTTCAATTGGAATGTTATATCTAGTGCTGTGGTAGTATGATTGTACACTGATAACGTATAAACATATCGTTGTACATTAGCAAAGCCAGCATCATATCAAACCAATAATTGTAATTACTTTGAGTGCCACATAGTGCAATCTTAAATACCTTCACAAAAAAGAAAGGTAATCTAGTTTTTATAGGATCAAAAAACTATGTTCTCTTAATATCCTTTGGAAACGACAACCAGAATTTATACCACTTTAGCACCAACCCACCCACCCCCCTCCCCTCCCCCTACCCACGTCTTAAACGAAAAATTTAAATGAATAAGATTTAGTGATGAAAAGTTTGTAAGTCAAGATTTTATTGTGTCTGGCTTTAATTACGAGTCAAGATTTGATTGCCATTGCAAAAAAGAAATGATTGGGAACTGCCAATGAATTCTTTATGAACTTTATCTTTTTTCAGAAGCAATGGATGCAATGGGTAATTGGCTTGAAATATAATGTCTCTTCCAACACTGCTTTCCCGAAGTATATAAAAATATACAATGGTTGTAGCAATATACTCGACCATCATGAGCTAATGGCCGTGTCTGTTTAAAAGTCAGTTTCGTCCTCCAAGGCATTTAAACATCCACAATCACAGTTGTATCGAAAGCAAAACAACAACAACAACAAAAATAATAATAATAATGGTATTCAATGTGCAGATTACCAGGAAATATTTGCTTTAGAGACAAAAAGAGTATTAGAAAGAGCTTCATAGTCTCTTTTCACTATATGGCTAATTTTATGGTCTTCATCGTTATGGACAAGGTATATGCTACTATGGTTCAGATGTTGTTTCTCTTTTCACAAACTATAATGATAACAAAATCTCAGGTGCTGTCTTTTTTTTATAAATAAATTAATGGAGATTTACAGCGTTCCAGGTGTTGTCCTTGCTATCGTAAACAGTAATGGGGATTTTTTAGAATTCCAGGTGTTGTCCTCCTTCCACAAATAATCGAATGATTATAGAATTCTCCCCCTCCCCCCATCCCCCTTCTTTATATGTCAATCTGAAACAAACTCTTCAGTTTGTTCTCAGCCTGACCAAGAAATCAATTAACGCACAAATGTGTTCTATTTATTTTATATCCTAAAACATTGACCAATTTGTCATCGATTTCCAGGAGAATTCTTACGCAGAAAATGCCGGCCTGTTATCAGGCCAGGTAGCTTTCGCGAAAGAAAATCAGAACAACGACAACAACAACAAATGAACAAAACAAAAAACACAATTCTTTCTGAGACAACATTTGCATACAACCAACCCGGAGACACTGATGGGTTGCGATTCTGACCATGATAGGTATGTAGATCTCGATTTAGAGGGAGAGATTTGCAATTCATGACATTTACTTAGAGAAATGAACAACCAACACAGATGTCTAATTGGATCTGTATTCGGTCCAGCTGGTTGTTTTGTTTGTTTGTTTGCTTGTTTGTCTGTTTTCTGGCATTTGTTTATTTGTTTTCTATATAATTTTGGAATGTGCAGAGGATGAATTATAGAGTAAATTTAAAGGAATGCATGAACATTGAAAATAACTATTATTTATGAATATTAATAATATTGAGGCACAGACGTCACAACACGGCCAGTTTCTCGAAGGTGTAATGTGAAGAAATAGTAAGTCGCGGCTCACGGCCAATAGTTCCTCGCGGGGGAAAAAAATAGAAGAGGTAGTGCGTGGTGAAAATGGAAGATTATCACCGATACAATCAAAGATTGGAGAAAAATATCTGTGGGTCAGTTGGAACTGCAGGTGAACATCACACACAAGGGGAAGGGGGCGGGCGGGGGGGGGGGGATGACGTCGATAACCACAATTTCAAGTGCCTTCTACTCGTCTGATTTTGCGCTCACTAAAATCTTTAAGTACTAAAGACGAAGCAAGACGAAGCTATAACATACAAGCATTTTTTCTCAAATTGTTAACTCAGAGAGGAACCGGGAAGTGGAAGAAGTTATGTCCCCTTAAATGGAACCACTGGAGATTGCCCCAGCTCGGAGCAGAGGCGAGCTAACAAGGACGATGGCTTTATTATGTTTTGTGTCCAAAGTTTTGCCTCCAGGTTTCTTGTTTTTCTGCCATTCACCTGTATATTTCTTTTTGTTTTCCTTATACCTCAGTATTTTTTTATCTAATTTTTCCCCATCTTTTGTCTTGTTTGTTTCTTTTTTATCGTCATTTTCTTTCCATCTGTCTTTCATTGCTCCCCAGCATGCCACCTCCACAGCCTCAACCATTTTTTGTTTCTTCTGACGTTTTTGCTGTTGATTATTTAATATTTCAGATCATACACAAAATAGACCATACATGTGTTTTGCTCTGCCTTTCTACCTTCTGATGTGTCTGTGTCTTAATAGCCTGGTTGTCTAGATGAATCCAGTACCTAAATCACCCTGATGTCTAAACGAGCTTCATTTCTAAAACGCGCAATGTGCAAAAAATGTGCCAGCATGTTATGTCACGTGGCAAAATTTCATTAGTCCTATGGCACTGGAATCGCAGTCGCACTGCGGTAGGATTTACTGAAAGGCAATACAATTTCTTTGTGAACCGGATTATTTCCCATGGGTGGCTGCCTGGTGGGGAAGATATGGCGCCATGTCTGAGGTGTTAAATAATTTTCAACAGCTTATGTTAAATCTAGCTAATAGTACTGTGTGTCATGGCTGAATTTTTTTTTTTTTTTTCGTGGTTTCGAAACTTTGTATGTTTTTCTTTTTTGGGTGTTTTGTTGATGAATCCGCATTGATGTGCGTGAAAAGCAGTCTTCTGTTTCATTTGTTTCTTTGTCTTTGGGTACATATCATCTCCACCGCTATGTTCTCCCTCAAGTACTGACAAGGCAATGGTTTTTTTTTTTTCATCCCTTGTCCGATTGGCCGACCCCGTTAAAGAGGTTGAAATTAAATGCCAACTACCATGATGCTCCTAGGTCTCTGATTTCAAGTCCAGTATTTCCGTGCCGTTCTGTCACACATCAGCGGGCCAGCTCCTGTCCTCCCGAGGGATTTCCTTTCTCGCATCCTGTCAAATGGCAGCTGACGTGCCGATATCCCTCCTTTCCAGGCAAAAGTAGGAAGAGGAAGTAGGCAAAAGCAAGTTGAAAAGGACGAGTTGATAAAGAGTTCTTGTGTCAAGGAGAAGACCGCTGATTTCGAAGTTAATGAGATGGTTTTCACTGTGTCATACCAGGTGCCGTCAAACCATCGAATCTTAAAATGTTCATTTGATAAATTCAAGCAGTTCTAACCTATTTTTTTGTTGTCATTTATTATGGCACTTATGTGGTTCTCATTATAATTAGAGGCCAGTGGTGATGATGATTGCTAGATATTTTTGGTTGACTAGAAGACTGTTGGATTTACTTTTTGTAAAGGGGTGGACAACTGAGCCTGTAAACTATTTGTCTCTCTAGGGACCCCAGAGGATGCCCTGTCTCTAATTGAATCGAATATCGATTTGATTTCGTCGTTCTTTGGATAGGGGCAACTTGTTTGCTGGCTGAAAAAAAAATCGAAATTGTCATGGACAAAACCAAGCTGTTAGAACGGCGGAACAATGCTTGTATGAAGTGGGCTTATTTGGCCGTTTTTTCCCCAGATTTGTTGCACTTGAAAGCAACAGCCCTGCTGTCTGAAGAACTGTTGGTAATGGATATGGTGACAAGTGCAACATAGTTAAAAAGTCAAAAGAGGCTATGGGAATAGTGCTGAATTGCCTTCCTGAAATTGTGTCCTGTACCTTTTGCTATGAATATCGAAAAATTAAGTTTACGCAGTCTGAATCTGTACCAAACCAGCAATATTCTAGAGCTCGCCAGCAATGATCTCCTCCCTCTTCAATCCATCTTTGCAAGTTACTCACAGTTTGGTAGAGAGGACAGATGAGATTCTGTCGCAGAAATGAGGACAGCGGGGGCTTCGATTGACGAAGCGCTTCTGATGAGATGGAAACGAGCTGAGCAGAATTTGGGCAGTATTCTGATGGCGTATATTGTGAGGGCTGTTTGGCAATGGGTAAATGCAAAATCCAAGTATCTGATGCTCAGATTCTGCAGGAGTAACGCTCGTATAACGGATTCAATTGTTTGAATTTTTTTTTTTTTTCGAAATGGACTGAGTTGTGACCTATATAGTGGGTGTCTCTGTATGAATGAATGAAATCATATTGATAAATGTTTTATGTGATTAGGTATGGCCAAGTTCCACTGTGTAGAGCAAGTTTTTCTTTTTCTCATTTTCTATGTCAGTGTAATGTGTAATGTGTAATTATTGCACGATATAATATGTTTGCGTATTTTATTGCTATTAAGACTTATATGCCCTAATCACTTGCTGGTGATCTCAGTACCATGGGGATGCCGTTGGGTACTCAACTTAATTGCACTTCTCCCCCATTGACCTATATTAACACTTTGTAATCGCAGCAGTTCAGTTACTGTTAACACATTGGCGTGGCATAGCAAATTAATGGCTGCGTTCACATTATGTCTTTTGCCCGTCTTTTCACTATCCACTAAGTGTTAAATGCTTCACCCTATTCGTGTAATGGTCGGGCAAGAGCTGACCCTGAGGCTGAAATTTCCAAGTGTCTTCCGTAAAATTCTGCTCGACCTGAAATAGCCCACGCCTTGACAGATACGCCTTTGAGCCCCGGATGTATCAATCAATACTCCTTTGGATAATCGGTAAAGTTTGCCCAGGGTTGGGGACCACTTAAATGTCCGAGAGATAACTGAATTTCTCAATATTGCATTGAAACAATTCCCATCTTGTCATTGCATTGGACTAACATTGTTCATATGCGTTGAGGAGGAGGAGGAGAAAAAAAAAGAGGCCAAAGGTTGGATAGAATTCCCTCTCCCATTAGTAGACTGAAAGACGAACAGACAGAAAGACAGACTGGCAGATAGATAGATAGATAGATAGATAGATAGATAGATAGATAGATAGATAGATAGATAGATAGATAGATAG